>VURO01046337.1:0-29946 GCA_015108175.1 Pelvicachromis taeniatus | reverse complement strand
TGGCTAACGACCTGGGGGTCAAGGTCCACCGCACCACTGCGTACCATCCGCAGGCTAATGGGATGTGTGAGCGGTTTCATCGGTCACTAAAGGCCGCGCTTCGGGCGTCCTTGCCGGGTGGCGACTGGGTTGACCGTCTTCCCTGGGTTTTGTTGGGGTTGCGCAGCGTGGTTAAGGAGGACCTCGGGGTTTCTCCGGCGGAACTGGTCCTGGGCCAGCCCCTCAGAGTTCCCGGGGAGTTTTTACCAGAGAGCCCCCCCCCATGTTTTGACACCCCAGTGCCTTCTCTCCGTTCCCCAGGGGGCTCCCTTTCTGTTCCGGGCCCCGTGCACCACTGCCTGCCCGACGTTTTTGTTCCGAGGTCGTTGGACTCTTCTAGGTTTGTTTTTGTCAGGCACGATGCCCATCAACCTCCCTTGCGTCCACTTTATGATGGCCCTTATCGGGTTCTTAAGCCGGGCCGCAAACATTTCCTTTTGGACTTTGGGGACCGGCAGGAGGTGGTTTCAGTGGACCGTCTTAAACCGGCACATGTTCTCCAGGACGATCCTGTGGTGCCGGCCCGGGCCCCACGCCGCGGCCGCCCGCCTACAGCTGGACTGTTGCCTTGTGACTCTTCCACTGAGGGCTTTCCACGCCCGCGGCCAGGTCCTTCGGCCGGTTCTCTACTCCCCCGGTTCAGCCGTTCTGGACGTCTGCTTAAACCCAGGACCTTGGGCTAGTGGACTGTTCTGCTGGGTGTTCGGGGGGGGCCTGTGTGGCGGCCCACTAGGGGGCTACACTCACACCCAGGTTGAGAGGAGGAGTTTGTAATGTTTTTGGCGCGATGTGTGCAGTTCGTATGTGGAGACGAATAAAGGTGGAGTGAGAAATTGAAGCTCTCGTGTCGTTTGTGTATTACCTCCACAATAACCATTTTTTTCCTTAGCAGGTGTGTCACCGAGTGGTTGGTGGAGTGGTTGGTGGCTTACCCATAGAAAATGAACATGGGGGCTCTGCTGGGTAAAACTTGTCAGGTCTGCATTGGCTAACCCACAGTATTACTTGTGTGAGATTTTCACATTAAAAAAAAACATAGTTGGGCCCCAAAGAGCAAAGTTGCTGTGGGCCCTGGATTAGCACATTGTCTTGGGGCTACATAGGATACGTGTAGGTTTTCCCAGCTAAGTAAGACTGCAGTTCTCCATTGAGATGCTCATACTCCAACCAAATTGGACACATAAATATGGTCCAGACGAGCACAGTGCGTCTTGCATTTTGGTAGCAGCCCGAGCATCATCTTTACCATCCTGGTGAGCAGTTTATTGAATCTAGCAGACTTTTCAAGAGTGACAACTTTGATGTATACACAAAGGCAGTCAGACAGTAGGGTAAAGCCTTTCCTGATGATCAGCATTGTGATTATAGCTATTTCACTGATGTTAGAGAGCATTTTCAACACCACTGAGATGAAGTTTAAGCTGGATGAAGAATCTGATATAATAACTGCAGATGCCAGAAGCACAAAGATAACCATCAGAAGTGTTCAGCTTTACTGAAGTGTTCAGCAGCACAACACAAAAAGTGTCCAGGTTCAAAGAGATGGCCGACTTTCCTTTGCTGTCTCTCTCGCAGTCTCTTTGTGTCCGAAATAAAACATTTTTTTTAATAAAAATATTTTTCTTTATTTTATGTGTAGTAAAATAGTAATTGACATGGACATTTACATCCAGCAAACACATATTTATTACAGTGCTTACAATGAGTTACATCTAGAAAGACCATGGGTAACACTCATTGCATACATGACTCAAACAGTTATTGGTAGGTACACTGACATTTTTGTTTCACTCATCTTTAAGATTTTTTTTATACTTTTTTCATTGATGCATATATGTATTTAAAAAAGTTATTTTTCAGATGCAAGTATACATAAACGTGCAGACATTGTACCCTCTGGTGTGTTTCTTCATGTCTCAGCCATTTTATCTGCCCCTTTGCTTATTAGTAAGCAAAAAAGAAAAGCATTAAAAAGCATCAAATCATTAAAAAGAAATAAAATTCAGTTCACTCCTTTTGTTACTCATGATGACTTTTTTCTATGACACTTTCAATGCTAAGATGCTGTGGTCTGCCGATTCCTTAGCAAAAGATGATGACTGCAAAGATGAACACTAACAAGCCAAAGTGGAAAATCTGCTCTTTTCGATTTGAAAATAGAAAAAGCAACAAAAGAATGTTTTATTGAGGAGTCTTGATGCATGCTCAGTCATCCAGGTAAGTAAATCCCAACAGGTTGATTCTGCTCATCTGAACACAATGTTTTCATGTCCAGATGAACAGAATCAACCTTTTGGATTTTTATTGAGGAATTATTAACAGTGTGAAGAAGAAAATCAGGCTGTACAATTTTTGTGTGTGTCATTAGTTGTAAAATGTTTGAAAACAATTGTGAGCAAACATAAATATGAGCAAACTGTTCCGATCTACTGTAAATAAAGTTAGTGAGAACATTTGCATCATGCATTTTAGTCCAACTGACCACACAAAGTGCTTCACACCACATCTTCCCATTTTACTTCTGTTCATGCATTGCTTTATTCCTTACACTTGTGCATTTGATCTGATTGCATTCACACTTTGGTCAATTTAGAATCAGTCCATGTTATGCTTTATTGTGGAATGCTCACTGATTAGGAGATTTGAAACTGAAGCCTTCTAGATATGAGGTGAAGGATGTTACGAAACAATGCACCACCATTACAGAAGAGTTTTCCTATATTCAACATTTGGATAAAATGAAGAAAAAAAAAGCCAACACAGAATAAAAACATTTAAAAAAAAAAAATCAATATAAATCAAATTGTGTAAGAAACTGTTGGATTTCAGAGCACGTTGTGCCAATATTTTTTATATCTTTAGATGTGTTGGACAACACATCTTCTAAAATAGTTAGAAACTTGTGACATTTACTAAAAAACTCCAAAGGCCAACTTGCTTAGAAAAGTAAAGTATTAAATGCAATTACACAGACTGCTGCCTCTAAGGAATTTGTTGAGAATGAATGAAAATATAGAATTACAAAAGTCTTTTGCTTTTAAATATCTTTATGAAAAGCTCAGTATGCCTCCACCGTCACATCCTCCTCAAATAGCACGACGTGTAAACGAATGTTTAGCCAGGGTTTGGCTGAATTTGTTATCACCGTAGCAACAAGATCATTGAAGTTATGCAAAAGAATGAGTCACCCAAGCTATTATAGTGGTGGTAGTGTGGCTTTTTGATGCATTATGTTTTATTATAAAGAGCTCTGGTTGGATATGTGTGAGTATACATTCACAGAAACGTGCTTTACAGCATTAAAAATGTTATTCTTTGATAGGAATAATACAAAATTATATTTTTATAAAAAGATAAAAACAGGGCGCGGCTTCTGAATGTGTTCATTCTGGATGAAAATGAATTTCTAAGAGGCGATAGTGAGAAGAATATATGGACACGCTCCCTTCGGGGTTATTTTCCCTGAATCAAATGTAACTTTGAGCCTAATTTTGAGGACATTGTCTTAATTCGATAATTTTCACATTTTAATGCCAAAACTATCATTTCTGACAGTAGATCCATCAGTGAATAAATGTTTTGAAAACTCAAACACAGCCAGTGAGTTATCTGGCTCTGAAAAAGGCCTGCGTTACAGGAAACGGCATATTTAAGCATCCATGTTGTCATTAAAGGTACAGAATGATACAAAGGATGGCACGATACCGCCCCGCAAAGGAAAGGAGTGCAGATGTGCATCTCTCAACAGTTCCAGGTTATACAGAGTACATGTGAGGAAAAGTCTTCTGTGGTGTCTCAATCATATCCAATCAAAATGATTACAGGGCATGTATTACATATCAAAAACCACCTAAATACTGTAACATAAATAAATACACTTTTCTGCTTGTGGCTCCTTTTCCTTCTGTGTTTGTCATCTCATGTCTGCACTCAGTCCATCATGTGTGGCTTCTTCATGGATATCTGCTGTATGTATTTCTTCAGATCATCATAGTTACTGTCTGACTGCCTTCCAGCCACATAATAATCTGCAGGCGCTGAGTAATAAAGCTGCTTCTGCTGAGAATGCATTCTGGGAAGTGGATGTAGTTTGGGGTTGGACACTGGCTGAAATGTCCACGGGTACAAAGAGAGGGGGTATCTAGTGTAGTAAGACTTCTGCTGTTGGCTTGTAGGGGGTTTTCTCGGCTTAGGTTGGACCCAGCTGTTGTATCGCCTTTTGGGAGAAAAAGTGTACACATCATCCACTGAATGAGTGAGGAAGTTGTTGAGAGTGGGATTAAGGATTAAGTAATAGGGTTTAAGTCTGGGCGCAGGAGGAACGTAGATGGGGTAGTCTTTGTAGGGCTTCTTCTGGTAGTAGGAGGGATAAGTGTGGGGGAAGAGAGGATAGTTAGGATATCTAGCCCAAGCAGATTTAGGCGATGTGAGCCAGAGGTCCTGTTTGATCGACACGGGAGGCTTGGCCCAGATATTTTGATTGCCTAGCTGAGGTTTTGCAGGTTTCTTCCACAAATCCTCTGATCTGGTTGGTTTTTTCTTCTGGAGCCAGGTTGTGAGGAAATGAACTGCTGGAAATGGTTGGTTAGAGGCGGGAATGTCATTCTGATTGCTGGAAATCTGTGATTCAGGTGAAAATGGTGACGATATAGGGGATAAAGGTCGTTGCCAACCTGGTATCCTGTCAGGCGACAAGTCTTTCTTCTTCTTCTTCTCCACATCACTGATGATGTCCACCACATCATCAGCAGGGAGGTGGAGCTTGCTGGAGATCTCTATAAGCTTGTCAATGGTCTGAGGGTCAATATCATCTTCCTCTGTGACTTCCTGTTCTTCATCAGACCTTTTATCCTCTGCAGCACTGGAGAGAGAAGAGCTGTACTGCTTATTCCCATTATTCTGTTTGACCATGTAGCGCAGCAGCATATCTGAGGCAATATCAGCTAGCATCTCCTCCTCCATCTTGGCTCTTTGCGCCTCAGCTGCCTGTCTCCTCATCTCCTCCTGCTCACCTTTGGCCTGAGCCTCCTCTTCTTCTGGACTCAACGCCTCCTCATCTTCCTCCTCATCCTCTGGTTCATCATCTTCCATCGTCTGTTCTCTTGGCGCCTGGAGGTCTACTGAGTTACTGCCGTGATTACTGTCATCAAATTCATCCATGAAATTGTCCTCTCTGAATTTTGGGATGCTGAGAGCTTTCTGTGTCTCTTCTTGCCATTTAAGTTTTTTCTTAGTAATAGCAAGGTCACTGCCTTTATTTATGGGCATGATGTCATTGTAGCTGTAATCTCTGCTTTCTCTGTGACTCTGTTCGAAATCACTTTCCCTCTTAATGGGCATGTTCAAAGCAGGAAATTCCTTCATCATCATCTCAAGACTTTTTAGCTCTTCGGGGCTAAGCTGTTCCTCCTCCTCACTACTGGCTGGATCAGGGCTGGTTGATCCCTGCTGGGAACCAGTACTCTCTCCATTATCGCCTACTCCATCTGAGCCAGTGGGAGGCTTCTCTCTGGCTGTTTCGACTGTGTGGCTTGTGGTATAACTGGTCACCCTCTCAGTCAGCTTCTCTTCTTTTTGTGCTTTCTTCCTCTCTTCATCCTGCTCCTTCCCCTGTGTAGCCATTAGCAGCTCTAACTCTTGTCGTCCGTCTCGGTCTCGGTCTGCTCCCTCAATCGTTCGTAATTTTCTGTATGAATCCTGTTTCTCTGCCTTCATCTCTTCTTCCATTCCATCATGCTCCTCTCCCTCGTTCATTTGCTCTGCTTTTGAAGTATTCAATGCCTCTAGTAAAACTGCTGCTAGTTTTTTGGGATCCACATTTTTAAAAAGCTCTTCTTCATGCTCTGCTTCCTCTTGTTTCTGCATTGGCTGGCTTTCTTCACCACCTGCATTCCTATATCCAGACACAGTCAGCGCTGAAGTGTGTCGGTATGGCTTGTCGAGGGTGCTGAGGGGATCGGAGGTGGACAGATGGAGAAAGGATGCTGCTGTCAGAAGAAGCAGCAGTAGTAAAGCACTTGAGGGATTATGGTATTTAGTCATGACTAGTCACAACAGGACTTTCTGTGAGTGGTGAAGATCAGAAATCCCTGGAAAAGAGAAGAAACAGAATCAAATCTTCACTGAGAATGCAAGGACGTAAATGTGGGGCTGATGAGTGAATGAGTGAGTAGCACATACGACCCTAGAGATGGCTAAAGCTTGCAATTAACAATTAACTGCACTTAATGAATACTTTTAGTGTAACCGTGAACCTTTGCTCTACTGCTGCAGCCAGTCCACTCATATAAAACATATCACTCACATGAAAACATATTGTAAAAAATGGATGCTGTGTTTACACTTTTGTAAACTTTTTCAATGTTTTCACTTTTTTACATATCTCGTTTCATTTTATGAGTTTTAAATAGAATCACATTAAATCTTTTACTTTTATTAGGTGTCACCAAAACTTTGGGGAACTGACATGTAGGGATGGGACCTGCTAAGACCTGAGTGACTCCTTATCGATTCTCATAGGGCTCTGCTTCAACATATCAAACACATTACATTGTGCAAATTATCTGTAACATATTAAACACAGAACACTTTTGTTAAAAGTAATGCAGTACGTCATTTAATTCCTCCAAGGTCAAAGTAATTTGTTACACTAGTTGTTATATTACTTTGATGTTTTCCTGTTAAATGACTCATAACTGTTTCATAATTGCAAGTGACCAATATAAAGCTATAGGCTAACACACCAACACAAATCCTGTCCTAACGAGGACACACATGTGATCTTTCTCTTAGTATTTAGGCATGGACACAAGGCAAAGATGAAAACCAGCACAAAGAGACTTTAAAGCGGTTGCCACGGTGATTCTACTGCAGAAACATGAACAGGTAGAAACGGAGGATGCAGAATGCCTGCTCATCAGTTTCTCACCTGTTGAAGTTCGGGGTCTGACTGCTGATCTGGAGTCTGCATTCACTCAGCTTTAACAAGATTTTAAAGCTTTATTAAGATATATATATAAGATTTACCATTGATATCGGATCAATACTAGCATGATTGGATCGATATTTTGGATCGATTACAGTGATATAGTGGTGATTAAAATGTGTTCAGAGTTTGCAAATTGTGATTTCATCTCATAAGTGACGGCACACTTCTTTCCCCTGAATAACTTTGATTATACTAGCCCGGTATTTACTTGGTGTTGGATCAATACCAAAATCTGTGGTTTGGCACAGCCCTACTGTGAATGAGGAAAAGTGTGAATGTTAAATGTTTTTGTTGAACTGTCCAGGCAAGTATATACGTGTTAAATGACAAGATATACGTGTTCAATTAGCATCAATTAACACACAACGTCAGATTATCTATATGATAATTTTTCATCGTTAAACAAGAACAAGTCGTCTGATATCCTGTAATTGTTGTGAAGCTATAATTTGAACACAATAACACATTAAGTTTTTGTACAAAGTATCGTTGATACCACCTTGTATTTTACTTGGTATCGGATCAGAACAGAAATCTGTGGTATCGCACACCACGAGCGCATGAACACATTTGTGGGACTATAAATCCTGCTTAAAGCAGCGAGGTCATCAGGGCCAGGTGCACACACACACACACACACTCACACACAAATTGGGAAATGGGAGAGTGGAGACAGAACACAAAACAAATAGAAAATAGAAGATCAGCAGTGAGGACTGGGGGAGCGTGACGCTATGCTCCAGCACTAGAACAGTTTTTCCTTGCAACACTAAGAGCAGAGCTGGTTTTCACTTTGTGTGTGTGTGTGTGTGTGTGTGTGTGTGTGTGTGTGTGTGTGTGTGTGTGTGTGTGTGTGCAGGAGTAACTAAGCAAGGTTGTTATAGTTAAGTAAAACGGACAGAGGAGGCGTGGGTCTTCACACACGCAGGACGCGCTACCTGCAGTCCTCGTCGAAACTGACTGCGCGTCGCTTTATTGGTTGCCAAGTGCGCCGAGCAGAGCAGGGAGTGATACCGGAAACAGAAGAATAGTGAAAAACTTAGGTAATAAAAGAAATCGTTGCTGCGGGGACCCGCTGCTCTGCTTGATGCTTAAATGTTGAACTCAGAGTGCAACAAGTGCAACATCCTGAAATCCGCAACAACCAAACCGGTGCACGTGCACCGCCACGCCTTCTTTCTTACACCGAGTGCTTTACACCATCAGAAAAACCATCGCATGCCCGCAGAGCCATGTGCCACATGCAGCAGTTAAAACACTAAAAAAAAGGAATTGTAATTGCAAACGCTAAGAGTGTCTAAACAACCTGTGGTGAGATTTTTTTTACCCTCGTTAAAATAAAACAATTAAAATGTAATGGCACTTTGTTGTGAGATAAATACCATAAACCTTGTTTGTTTGTTTGTGTTTTCTTTTCGTTAAATCAACCAACAGTTATATTACTATATTAGCTGTTAAAATCATTTTGTTTTCAGTTGCAGTAACAACACTTTAAAGAACACAACACATAAGCGGATGATGGTGAGGCTGGGTTGTGCCAAAGACTGATTTCTCATGTTCTCATGTGTGTTTTGGTTTCTTTGGTTTTTTAATGTGTAATATCTTTAGTTATATTCGTAAATAGACTGTACTGAGCAGGACTCATGAAGAGGTTTTTGAAGTATTTTATGACTCTGCGTAATTGAACCCACATTACCATCAATCCACTCCTTTTTAGTCACGTCAAGTAAGTTTATAAAACGGTGATGTTGAGATATGATTGGCCTATTTTTAATAGATTTTATGTCAACAAGTCATTTATAAAAGTTTAAATTGAATCACTATTTGGCACAACAAAATAAATCTGTTGTTTGCACTGCTGCCTGAGCAGGTCACAGTTCCCAGAAAAACAAATATGGATTTCGTCTGTGAGAATAAACACGAGCATGCCAACATCAGTGACCTCCCCGCAGTCCGCACTTCATATGTAAACAACATCATCTCAGACAAACATGGACGTCAGTTATGCAGATACACGACAAAAGGTTACCATTGTTTCTGTGGTTTCAGCCTTTTTAACGCCAAAGTCACCGCGGTGACAGCTTCAGTCTACTTATTTTACAGTGCAGTTATTTCAGTCATATGATTGCTGGAAATGACGATAATTGAGATGATGAGGCTGATGATGTGGCTGAAGATGAGAAGTAGGAGGGGCTGTAGGAGCAGACAGTGCGGTTGATTATAAACAGGGAATTTTGACCACATCAAATGACAAGACTTTAAGCTGCCATCAGTTCAGAAATTCACCTCAACATAATGCCTCACTTATGAACCGCTTGCATGTCAGCAAAATATTGACTGCGGCCTAATTGATTTTTATTCCTTAAAATCAATTAAACGTGTGCCACAGTTTAGGACGAACATAAATCCATCCGATTGATCTACCAGCCCTGCGCCAACCCAGCACACACTTGGAATCACCGTCTTTTTCTTTATTTTCTGTATATTTTACACATTTTCTGCGCCTAGCTTTGCTTTGACTACAAAGCTTCAGAGTGACATCATAATTTTGTTGCAATATTGTAAACACTGATTATTATTTCTAAGTAGGCTAACATTAATGAGCAAGACCCAAACAGAATTGCTTTCGGAGAGCAGAAGGTGAAATGCCTTAATGCTAAATAAGTTGCCACTTACTTGCAGTTCAGTGTGTGCGGCGGGGGAATTCCTGCTTTCCCTCCTCGTCACGTCACACAGCTGCTGAAGTCCTGCAGTCATCCACTCTGTGCTCGTCGTGACCCGTGCTGTGTTGTTGTAATGTGATGTTATTATTGTTACTGTTTCTGTAAATATATCGCTGGGTTTCGGACTCTACTATCACAGGAGTCAGAACCTACTTCGTCTATTTTCAGGACCACGGACAGAGGCTGCGGCTGTCTTCTACCCCCTCCTTCCGCACACACGTGATCCTTGCGTCAAGGTCCCTATTGACGTCAATAGACTGGATTTCATTCATAAGATTTTCTGCACCCCACCGACCTTATCTTCTCCCTCCTCCCCTGTTTTATCAGACCAATTAGCTGCAGTGCTGCTGTTGAATAAACAGACCATGGTGAATGGATTCATGGTGCAATCTGGGAGAGCTGGGTCCAACCTTTCATGGGCAAACCTGAGTGCAGGAGGGAACCTTTGGGGTTTTCTTTAGATATAGACATGCTTATTTTTGTGTGCTATTGTGGGCCATTTCTTTTTTTTTTTCTTTTTCTATTTTGGCCACACGTTGTGGAATATAGAGCATTTTGCCCAAATGTACACGAACTGAATCAAAAATACACATTTTGCTGTGAGTTAACATTTCTAACTGAATCACACTTGTTGCATTTTACTTTTTTACTATTAATAACTTTTAATAGAGTTATAAAGGAAGATGGATTGAGTATATTGTACACAAAACTTTAAATAAACTCTTAGACAACCGTTTTCAGAAATGTTTATTAATCCCACCAACTCAGACTAATCTGTGTGATTACGGGGTGGCTGTAGCTTAGGTGGCAGAGCGGGTCACCTCCTCACCGGTTGAACAGAATCTTCAGCCCTGCTGAGAATCCAACAAGGCATGGGTGAACCTTTACTTTGATGGGCACATGATGCGGGCAATATGGGATCATACCATTATGTGAAGGAAGGAAGGGGGGCAGACGTTCCAAAAACAGCAAGTGTAGTGGTACAGGCTTGGTACACAGAGAGCCATGGGTGCAGGATTTAAACACTAACCTATTAGTAAAAGTGAATAAATTAGTGAAAAGGTCAAATAAGCAAAACTCGGCTGCATTTCAATAATACTGCAGCGTACAGAATTTATAAAATTAGGAGGTGGCTAAAGTGACACCCGATTTTATTTTCAGCCATTTTCCATTGTGGAGGACAAAAGGTTTCAAACTTGTCCAGGCCTTAAATCTCATGTGTGTTCTCCCTTCTACTAATACATGCATAAAATGAGGCTGTTATGAGAAAACTGAATAAAAACTTGCTTCATAGAAAATACAAAATTTACAGTCTAGTATTGAAGATTACATAAACTATAGTGGTGTTGAGTAGAAATGTCTGCATTCATCACAAAGCCATGGCTTAGTGTCTGTGTGTTATAGGCCTGAATACGTGCTTAATTTATAATCCATACCCTGTTTGATCTGGCTCACCACAAACAAGCATAATATGTTACCCTTAACTGTAGTTGCATGAGTTTTACAGCTTTTCCTACTGATAAAACCCCTTCATACAAAGTAATTAAGCAATAAACAATTAAATAATTTTTTTTTTTTTTAAACTATACGAATATCAAAAACTGGACAGTCTGGGCAATGAGCTACCAGAACTCTTTTTGTGATTTTACACATTTATTTCTTACAACTGAAATCCAAGGAGTCATGCTGACAGATCTGTTTGTCACAGCATCTTTTTCTTTACCACGTAGAAACAGTTAAATATGTAACTTCTTTACACTGACTGAAGGGAGAGTTTCACTGGTCCGGCTTTCTTAAGATCAACATTTGCTGAAGATCTTCGTGGTGTGGATCAGTGAACCAGTGTCTCCTTCACTCCTGGCATACAGCTTGATGTCATCCCTGTAGAGAAAAGGGCTAATAATTGCTCAAGTCCATGGCCAGTCTTGTTGATGATCTGGCTGACGGGGGTTGAGGTCTATGCAAAAGAGACGTGTGGGACAGAACATCTCCTTGGGTAGATCCTGCACTTGAAGGTGACCTCTAGTGTTCATCACATTCCCATCAAATTCCTTATGGTCCTGTTGATCTTGTACAGTTACAGGAATCCAAGCATCCATGAGTGAGGCAGTGAGTCATAGGCCTTCTGATGGTCAATCAAGGGAGTGCACAGGTTGGTCAGTCTTGTCTTATAGTTTCTGGTGACTGCTATACCAGTAGCAGGTTTTTCGCCACTCTGGTGTTTCTACCGATTCCCTTCCATGTTTTGTTCATGTATTGAGCCATGTGCCTGTTCATCTTAGTCGGTATGATGCCTGACAGGATCTACCATGTGGAAGGCTATTGGCCAATAATTGGATGGGACCCTTCCCAGGATTATGACCCCAACATAGCTCACTGGAACCTTCAACAGTTTTAGTGAATTCTTTTGTAACCAATGCCATCAGTATATTTTGCAACAATATACTGATGGTTTTACACATCATGTTCCTTGTGCACCTTCATGTGTTCAATACTTTTGTCATTTCTAATTGTTACACAATTTATGGACATATATGGTTGATTTCTTTGCCTCTGTGGACTGAATTGGTTGTTACCAACATCTGGTAAAAATGTAATGCTAATAGCACTTCCAAAATATATTTATTCATAAAATTGGTGACAACTGGACAATTGGTGATACAGCAGGTGAAATAAGTATCTCTTTATCATGGTACCTGGTAGCGGGTGGGATATATTACCAACATTTGGTTCTAAAAGTTTAACGCAGGAAAAATGGGCAAGCTTAAGGATTTCAGTGAGTCTGACAAGGGCCAAATTTTGGGCAATTTTCTGCTGGGAAACCTTGGGTCCTGTCATTTATGTGGATGTTACTTTTAAATGTCCAGCCAACCAAAGCTTTGTTGCAGACCATGTATACCCCTTCATGGAAATTGTATTCCCTGATGGCTGTGGCCTATTCGAGCAGGATAACACTCGCTGCCACAAAGCAAAAACGTTTCAAGAATGGTTTGAGGAGCATCTGCTTCTAACATCTTGGTGCAAGATATGATAAATTGTAATCACTTTGGCAGTTTATCTATTAAGAATTGTATTATTCTGGAATTTCATCAGGCTGGAAATCTTTCTTCAACTTGGTCAACTGATATGGAATGACCCATTCCTTTACTGCTCATTCAGCAAAAGCCAGTATTTCACACAGATGTCACACTGAAAACTGAAACTTTGTAAAACATTTACAGAACAATAAAATATAGTTAAGCTAGATAATTATGCCTTATAATTTCACTCCAACCCAAACAAGTACCCACTGCACACAGAATCCTGGTGTTCCTTGTCATTCTAAGCTGCACTTTGCCTAAACTGCATATGGCATTTCCATCTTGTCAGGATCATACACTCGTTCCAATTACAGTACATATAAATGGTTCATGTGTAAATAAGATCTTTGTAGCTCTGATGCCATTCTAAAATGTCTTTGGTTTATTCTTCACTATCAGTTTATCAACGTTGTGTAATGAAAGATGGGCCAATAACAAGGAGAATTCAAACAGTGCAATCTCAAAATATGAAACACCTGAAGTAAACATGATATATTCAGACATAGTTTGGCAGCACCAATTGATTACCTAGTACAAGAACAATTTGAGTGGAGCCAGAAAATTAAGAAAATGTCTAATTTCTTGTAATCGTTTTGTTTTAATGTCTTCACTGTTTTATGTAGCGTCTGCATTTCTTAACATGGGTTTAAATATACTGTACAAGGCAGGAACACAAGCCATTATACGAGCGACCATATTATCTAAATAACAGAATGACATTAAATGTTGTTAAATGTATGTATAAATTAAGTGTTTTCCCCAAACATCATCAATGCTTTAAAATCCACTAGTAGCACTTGTAGTGACATTAAATATTTATTACAGTCTTACGACCCAAGTGAGACCTTACTCAGTACCTGACAGAGCTTCATGACAGAATGTGCCTGTTCAACCAGTTTTTGTATCATAGCCTCGGTCACACTGCAAAATCGCAATATTGTTATTAACCACTGTGGGTTATTGTCTTAGCTGGACTCTGCCTTACCCCTTTAAAAAAAACAAAAGCAAAAACAAAAAAAAACACACAACTCTGGCAGCCACATATAAGTGACCCCCCCACCCACACAAACCCAGACATACACCCACCCAGAGTAAAGGGCCTGGCACAGCAAGGTTCTTCCACTAACTGAGTCTCCTCCCCAGTTAAACGGTGTATATCAGTCCCCATTCACATATACATAGTACCAGTTCTGTCAAGCTGATGCATGTTCTACCCTACACTGACCCACCCCCTGCCTTCTTTATTCTCCCATAACGCTGCTGTGGACTACGCCAAGCCCATCTCCTCCAATACACTCCTCGGTGATTCGTCCTCCTGAAAAGACAAACACAAATGGAAGACAACCTAAATCATAGACATCAAATAGCTACATTCACATTGCATGGGGCTGTCACCTCTCACAGTACAAAACTTACTATATGCCAATTTATATTAGTATTACTGTATTGTATGCAAAACAAAACAAAAATACAACAGTCAGAAAAGGAAACGTTTCCTTTAGGAGTACACAAAACTGTTTTTTCACTGACCAGGGAGGGAAAAAAAGACAAATTTACATATGCAGAGTGCACAGCCCTAAACTGAAGTTAGTTTGGTGAGCATTTCCACAACAAAATGTGGACATTGTTCCATGACTTACTTTTCAGTGATAACTCACAAGTCACCAGCTTTAAGGCATCATTTTCTCGAGTCATGTAAACTCTAAAGCCCAGCTTACCTCTTGCAGTAGGTCAGCTTGTTCGATGGCTTTGAGGACACTCTTTTTAGATGTGTCCTGGATCTCTCCTCCCATCAGAAACTCATCTAGAATGAAGTAGGCCTTCTCAAAATTAAAGATGATGTCCAGTTCACACACCTACACATAGACATAAATAAAACAGCGCTCTTTAGCATGCCAGGGAAAGTCTCAGAATGGGCGTGTCCTTTTTAAAAGAAACAAAGGTAATCCTCTCAACGTGGACAAAATCCTGAAGAACAAAATTATGTTTGAATTCACATTGTGAGTGATTTTAAAGAGTACTCATTTCTTCATCTTTCTGATCAGACTACTAAGCTGATCTCGACTGCTTTGCCACATAACGATAACTATAATTTTAGAAAATGTATACATAATAATGATACAAACAGTGACTGCATGTATTACATGAGTACATTTTTACTTAAACCAACTAAGGATAAGTTGCTGTAGTAAGAATTATTATTACTCCTGGACAAAAAAAAATTGTTGTTTATAAAATTATAAATGATCAAATAATAAAATGTATTTTATGAGCAATACAGAAATGAAAATTATTAATGATTAATTACAGATATGTCTAGTCATCCATCAATGAGTGGGGGCACCAAAACTGACTGTAGGACATTAATAAGGCTAAAATACGCTCTGTTATTACAGCTTCATGTCTCAGCTGATCAACACTCATTAGCATTACATGATCCTGATGAAGCCTAAGCTAAAAACTGGGTGAAAGCAATTCTGTTTGTCAACTGTGTACAGGCGAGGAAAGAATGATTATTATTATATTATTATTATTACCCCCTATGATTTTCCAAATAAAATACAATCCAAACTACAGAAATAACCAGGGTCAAAATTATTAGCGTCACTGATCCTTACAGGAAGTGTTCTTTCTTTTTGCTGGATAACAGCTGTAGTTACAGTTTTTATCAAACCCATTCTTCATTGGTTACTCTTCCAATCTCCTCCACATTTGATGGTCTTCTGGCATGGCTGTGCAAACAAAACTACGCTGGCAGTCTGAAGATGTTTAATGCATTTTCCCCTGTATATGTCAGTTTATGTACATGATAACTGAATGCTGCTGTAGTCAATACATTTTAAAAAGGGGTGGCACTCCTCAGACTCATAGTCGATACACCTATGCTATCAATTTGAAAATCCTACGGTGCCAAGATTTTCAGTAAGTTTGACCTTGAATCTTATCTAATTAAAATCTCAGACGAGTTTGAATCTCAGTGACCTCAAGGTCACTAGACTTTAGTATATTTATCAACGGGGGTAATAATGTTGACCCAGGTAAATATTTGTATTTAATAATTCTATTATTGTGTGGCAATAGAAATAAATTGTTAAAAAAAAATGATTTTATTGGGGTGTAAATGTCCTCATTGTATCCTCCTTTTAAGTCTCACGCCATTCGCCATTTCCGGGTCCAAATTCCGCTTCAAGACCAAAAGTCAGACGAACACTGCAGCATCACTGAGAGTTACAAACTGTCTAAACTCTTCCACCTGTAATAAAATGATCAGTGTGGCTGCTCTACCAGGTGTAACAAAATGAAGTCTAACATCCATGAAAACGGGATTTATGAAGTTTAACACAGTTAGAAGTTAGCAGGAAGTTAGCTCGCTAGTTTCCACCTAAACATAATCTACCATGTTGAGACTGAGGGATTTGTAAACAGTTCAAACGTACAACTCTGCTATCACTTCAGACAGAAACTAAACAGCAGTGATGTTTGTCGGGTTACTGAAGTTGGGCTAGCTGCTATATAATGATGTGCTAGGTGGTGGAGAACACCTTATATAACATATCCACAACATGAGTCATAATATACTCCTGCATGGTTTGTGTTACTCATTATGAAAAGTTCCTGATCCTCAGCTTCATGTACCCATCCAAGTCTTTATTCGCCTCAGAGTGATTCTTTTCTGACCCATTCAAATATTTGGTGTCTGGTAAACCATGAGCAGATGCAGTGACATTGTAAGGTTTTAAATACTGAGCTTTAAAGAGTGTCGCAGATGAACAGTGGTAATAAAAACCCAGACGGGTCGACAGTGATCACAGGCTATTTTTAGGGGCTTAAACATGCCAAAAAGACAGCAGCCTTAATAAATGCAGTAGTTTGGACCCAGAAGCAGGGTTTATACGCCGTCACTTAACAAACGGGTATGAGGACAAGTGCAAGAGTTTCTTCCTTCAAAACAGTTCACATGCAAAACATGGAAAAATCACATTAAGAGGCACATATCACTTACACTGCCAAAATATTTATCCAGCAACTCTACGAAACGGTGTATAACTTCGAGTGTGATCAGCTCATTGTCTTGCTCTTCAATGGCACAACAGAAATAAAGGCTGGCATACCTGCAAGACAATATACACAAAAGTAGAAACAAACAATTTCACAATCCTACATTGCCTTGTTCTCAAGTTATCGCATTCGCACAGTTTGCAGAAAACTTAACCTCTGACCTTTAAGTTAAGGTCACTGAGACTGAAACTCAAAGATATTTAGTAGATTCACCCATGGTATCAATTTGAAAACGCAACGTCGCCTCGTTCTCAGGTGAACATACAACTATTGGTAAGTGGGCTACGCTATTAAATCCTTAATTCTGCTTTCTGTTTTAAATGCATTCTTTGCCAAGATGTGTTGTAACCTCCAATTTGTGCTTGAGTTTTGGTGATTAACACCTTGCTTATGCATGTACCACGAGTCAATCAATAGCAATAACAGCATCAGTATCTCCATATTATATCAATATCCCAAAGGCGTTCTATTGGATTAGGATCTGGTGATAGTGGGGACAATTTGCATACAGTAAACTCATTGTAATGTTCTAGAAACCAGGTGACTTGTGCATTACCCTGGGGGGAAGCTGTCATCACAAGATGGGCACAAAGCAAGCATAAGGGTTGGACGGGGTCAGGAAAAATACTCGGGTAAGATTTCATTTCTAAATGAAATGTTAAATGGGCTTCTGGTACTAAGAAGCCCATTTAACACCTGCCTGAACAGCCCTATGCTTTCATACTATTTATGTTCTGACCCTCTCATCCAAACGTCAGATAGAAAACTGACGCTCAACAGACAACACAATGTTCTTCCAATCTTCTATTGCCCTATTTGGTGAGCCCGCACAAAGGAATGGCGCCCAGTGTGGTCTGCTGCTGTGGTCCATCTGCCTCAACATTTGACATGTGTTTTGCATACCTTGGCTGTAACGCACGGTTATTTGAGGTCCTGCTGGTACTATGGTAAATAAACTGATTCTTATATAGTTCTTTTCTACTCTACCTGAGCACTCAAAGTGTTTTATACAACTTACACATTTACACAAGCTCTTCTTTTTCTATGTAAGTGCTTCCTACTCAATATACACACATTCATACTCTGATGGATGCATTGAAGAACAACTTGGGGTTAGTATCTTTCCCAGGGATATTTGGCACACATATTTGTATATTTGGAAGAGCCATGGACTGAACCACAACCTTCTGATTAGCAGCCAAAGTGTTGCACCTGCTGAGCTACAACCACCCCTATCAGATAAAATAAGTCTTCTTTTCTGATCTCTGACACGAACAACTTATGTTTGCCCAAAGAAACGCATCTCACTGCATAATTTCTCTTTTTCATGATATTCCCTTTAATTCCTAAAGATGGTTGTTGGAAAATACCAGTTGATCACCAATTTGTGAAACACTTACGGCAGCATGTGTGTCAGCAACATCCATGCCACATTCATAATCACCTAAACGACATCTCTTCCCCATTCTGAGGTGCTGACCATGTCTACATACTTACATGCACTGGGTTGCTGCAATGTCAGTGGCTGAGTAGACATTCAACAAGCAGTTAAAAAGGTATACCTAACAAAATGGCCAGTGCATGTCTGTATTTATAGCTTATTATCTATAGACAATTTTTTTCTTAGATTGTAATGTTCATTCAAAGCTTCTCATTGGACATTAATTGTGTTTCAACTCATTCAGTCTAGCCCTTGTAGCTGACCATTTCTAGAAGTCTTTTTTGTTTGTTTTGTTATGCCACTATGCGTGACGAATATACAAATTTTTCATAAATTATTTAGAGTTATGTTCCACAAAAAAAAAAATCTACAAAGGTGAATCTGCAAATACTGAACGGCAAATAAGAGGGGGTCTTGTTTGTTCCCAAACGGGGGGGGCGTGTTCCAGCAAAGACCTGACATAGGACTTCAGAGATCTGGCCCTTCAGGTGAGTCATCACCTACTTGTGATGCCTCATCAGAAATGGCCTCAGTGTAAGGGAGGCTCTTATGAAGCCATCCTAAAGACCTGAGGTATGCCAAATGACACAAGAACTAGGGAGAAAAATCATCAGGTCTTGTGGTGTGAGAAATTCCAATTTTCTTCCATACCTTGGCTCGTGTGATAACACATGATTAAGGGGCAATTAAGGGGCCCTAAGGGGCAACCCCCACTAGGATTTAAATATCTTGGAATCTCCACCTTTTGATTTTAGATGTACAGAAGCCTCTTGGATGAGGTCAAACATCTTCAAACAACTTAAAGAAGTCTAGTTGTTTCTTCCAAGCGCTTAAGACTATCATGACCTGGATGACCTACACAGACGACACATGGCTTTACCGGCTAGTGCCATTCTGATTTTGCTGCACACACAACATAAAGCAAAATCCAGTCTAACACTTATCACCATCAGTTCACCATTGTGAATAAGCTGGAATATCAAGAATTTAGAATCTTTTCTACAGAAACAAGGGAAATTTCTCAAAGGATTTAAACAGGTTGTTACTATCTATAATAAGTAGTTCCTGACACTTGCAGAGCTACTGAGAAGAGGGAGCTCAATTCCTACAAAGAACATTGATCCATACATTTTCTTCTGCTTATGCCAGGTCACGAAGGCAGCTGCCAAAGCAGCAAAGCCAAGACCTCCTTCTCCAGCTTATCCAAGGGGAACTCTGAGGCGTTCCCAGGCCAGCCAAGCTCTCCAGCATGTCCTGGGGTCTCCTTCCAATAAGATGATAAAATTGCAGTGTGCCAAATAAATAAGTCAAATAATAAAACTGCACAAACTCTTGAGTAAAAACAACACAAACAAAAACATGACTTTAGAAAAGTATTTCTTGGCGGGCAGCTTGTAGCGTGGATCAAATGTTTTAAGCATCTTGGCGAAACCTTCTCTTTCCACACTCTGAGTGGGCTCATATCCCTGGCTAAACAATGCGTCACTGCATTGGTTAGTTCCTCCCATCGCCGATTGTTTGTTGAGTCAGCCTCTTTGGTCTCACCACCACGCTAGTTGAAGCGGACGCCTCTCCATGTGCTTTAACAGCTTTGTTGTACTCCAACAAGTGTTTCTGCTTCAAATTATGAAATTAGGTTTCCTCCCTTCGTCACGACGGCCCACTTGCATGTTCTACAAAAAATTGTGCTTTGGTGGGTATCTGACGGACGAAAACCAGACCAGTTCCACACCACTGAGGTTGCACCAAACCAATTCTCGTTCATTATTCAACGATCCGCTTTCGCCCTTCTCATTCACCGTCGCCGCCATGTTTTTTTCGCATGAGGGCATGAAAAGGCATTGCGCATGCTCGTTTTACCCATATTCCATTGCCATATTTCATTTTCTTATCATTGCCTAACATTCATTGCCACCGGTATTACCGTGGAAGGTATAATATGGCCCAGCCACACCCACTGTGTCACTATAAGTTACTATAGGAGTATGCAATGAGTAGGGCTTCTTCTAATAATGTAACATTCAGTATAAAAACCTGTTGTGTCTTCTAAACTAAATTGTTTTCCAATGCAATCTCCAGTCTTGCAAACTCTGTTAGTGACCTTAGGTATAGCTGCTTTCACCCCTTAAGAGGTGTTCTCAGACCAGGGAAGTCAAGAGAAGAAGGCCAGATTTGTAGCAACTTGCCTTGATGGTAAGCGCTCCTGGCAGCCAAGCCAATGCAAATCTAGTCCATGGCATGAATGAGGCCATGGTTAGGTTCTCTGTAGTTAGTTCAAATATTTTGCCAATGCAGATTGTTAGTTCATCTACTTGGTCAACCAGTGGGGGATGGGCTGGGGGTGAAAGACCATCTACCACTGGTGGTGGATATGGGCCAGTCCTCCCCATCCATATGAAAAGCAGCTACTCTTTCCAACAGACATTAATTGTAATAAATATGACAATACGTACAAATATGTAATTTTCCTTCCTACAGTTTCTTTCTTGGAGGCAACGCACTGCGACATCTCATCCTTTTTACATCTTTAATATTGTGTTAAACAATAAAGGCTACTACCTACATGTATTCAACACAAGTAAATGAATCTGAGAACCTGGCACTGGGATAAAAGCACTAGTCCATTTCTTTACAGTATCATGATATTAGTGATAAAGCAAATGCAGTTCATTGCATGAGTTAGCTACAAAAGAAAATGAAACTGTAAATATGTTCTCTAGAAGCAACTGTCAGTGACGTTAAAATGAGAAAAGATGAAAATGGTGTAAAGAAAGTACCACAAGAAGCACGTGACGCTGTGAAGCAATGAGTACAAAATGTAAAGCTGACCATGTCACTTTTACCTTTTATAGACAATCTTGAGGTCGCGCCATTCTAGAAAACTGCACATCTTTGGTTTGCGGGCCAACACTATCTGCATCAGCTCCCGGACCATCTTCTTCTTGTCACGCTCCGCTGTAGCTGTGTACCACTTCTGCAGACGCAGCTTGCCCTGCCGGCTGAACAGCAGCATGAAGCGCATCTACATACAAACACAGAAGTCACTTCATCAGTTTTTTTTAATCATTTGCTCTTATTGCAATCACGATTATCAACTCTGACATCATTACCCATTTCTGTGCTCAAATGCTCCTTCAATTCCCAAAAGCAAAGAAATACTGGGACATCATTAAGAGTTAAAAATGATCAAAATTATTTCAGCTAGAATAAAATAAATCAGTGTGGCTGCCCAAGTGTTCAACCATCCAACTTCCAGGGATCAATGATAAAGAGGATAAAGAGGAGGGCCCCTTATTAATAGAGGCATATGCCATCATATAGTAGGAAGAAGAGATCAAAAACAGACAAAAGTTTAACTGAGAACATCTTGGATGAGCCCAATAACAATATTAGGTTAGTTATCAATATCTTGCCGTGGGCTCTGGATTACTAATTAGAAAAAGTTTTGGTTCAAAGTTTAATATACAGATACATCTTAGTCAGCCCAAGGGAACAAAATCCTTGGTGATCCGAACACCGCAGTGTGAGTTTTTAGAAAAGTAAAACATGTCAACAGTGCACATCTTTTAGAGCACACAAGTCTGCTCAAATGACAAAAGACAAAGCACTGCACCATGCTTAAAATCAAGTACAATAGATGCACGGACTGAAAAATCAAGTCTATGACATGTTGTGAGACTTTAACTTGTGGTAAACATTTCAGTAGACCTATACTGCAAAAAGGAGACGATCATGCCAAATTCTTTCGCAAAACACAATTTAAAGAAAAAAAAAAAACTGTTCTAATCTCCACTTGGTGCCTGCTAAGATCACCATCCCATAGCTACTTGGTATAAAGGAGTGTCACAATGGAACAAGTAGATAGTTATAATTATAATATAGCCTTTTTAAATGATCTGATGTTAAAATGAAACAGTCAAACAAACAAACAAACAAAAACAACCTCATGGCTTTATATAATAGGTTATTTCAATTCCAGTCTACTTATCCTATGCCCTCCAAATCCCTCAGCTGATTAATGCTATACATCTCTGATACATCCCAACTACACTACGTTGCTAGCAAGATGCAAAAATGCAAACTGGCAGTTCAAAAGTAGTAGTTGGACAAAGTGGAGCATTCAGCAGTTGAAGAGTCAGTTACCTTTTTCAGGTGCTGGGAACACCAAATTAGGACTAAAAGCAAAATTAATAATGGATCTGGTCAGTAAAAGGACTGCTCTAGCATGACAACCTATATATAATCTTTTTAAATGTCTTACTCACCACACGCAACATTCCTGTTGCGTGTGGTGAGTGTTTCACCTCGTCATCCCACTCCATACTGGCAAAGAAAACGGAGGAACCGACAACAAACGTCTGTAATATTTTACATAGACATCATGTATAAAGCAAACCCATATGCATAACACATCAATCACATTGTGATACCACAGATATAAACATGTGCTGTAACAGTTACTTTATAACTTTGCAGACATGGCAACACTAATCCACAGTATCACTTACTAATTATGTTAACTCCCATCTGCCTGCTACCAGTCTAAGGTCTACTTGGCAGAAGATGAGTGTGGGAGGTATCGTTTCATAAAAGATGAATGTTATTGTTTCATCAGTGTAGCCAGTAACAGATGTAACTGTAGCAGGTAACATTAAGATCACCAGTGTCACACACACCATGTGACCACACGGTTTTAGCCATGTAGAGTTTCAAAAACCTTTGAGCTGAGGTGAAGTAGAAAGTTAGCAACATAATAATGCCTATTTAATTACTTTATGTCCCTGCCCAAGCTGGCAGAAAGTAAAACGGACGCCATCACCTTCGTTACTGACAATAACTAAAACCTAAAGATAAACTAATTACCTGCAGCAAGGGTAGTCACACTAGTTTGTCCCTGTCAGGCTAAAAGTTTGATGAGCTCTAACATCACACAGACCACAAGCTGCATGAAAGCTACATGTAAGGGATGATGTTTCACAGTCTGTGCTGGCCTGTTAGCTTGCAAGGCTATGCTGACAGCAGCCAGGTGTAGTTACCGCAGGTGGTGACTTCCTGGAATCATACACCTTGATAGCATTAGCGTAGCATACCTTCCACATACACTTTCCCAGGTCGGTAACACGTAATAACTTACCATTGTCTAGGATTTTTAACGTTTGTGTAACGTCACACACGGACTCTACTCCCTCGTTGCCCACTCACACGTACACCCGAACTAATGCCGACAGTTCATTCCCGTGTAAGGTGTTCAACCACTGCGCTTGTTACAAGCGGAAACTCTTCCCCCACCGTTGTTTCTGCCAAAGCACTTCCACATCCGAGGAGCATGCGCACTTTCCCGCACGTCTAACATGACGTTTATGATTTGTCTCACTTCCGGAGGGTTCGAATTATTGTGATATGTAGCAAGTTTAGTGTTACGTCCTCATTGCGGATACGACTCCCCGGTATAGCTTTCAAATACGGACCTTAAAGCGGATAACCCGTAAGTTAGAGAGGAAATGACGTGTCACCAATTTTAGACGCTCTCCATGTAGCCTGGAAAAACATTGTTGCTCAAATTTTTTCAAAAAAAGAAAATCTCTATAACGGCGGGGTTGCATACAATTCATCAAACACCGAAAACCCCAGGTTTCTCTTCGGCACTGCAGTCAAGCATTCCTTTAACTTCATGAATTTATTTTAAAATGAAATTTTATCTGGTGAAGAAAAAATACTCACAACCATCTCACAGACACATCACGACATACTTTTAATGCCATTTATATTTATTTAGACTCTTTCACTCCAACTGATCTCTCAGAAATAACTTTAGTAATCACGTCCTCCAGGTCATCAACCTTACACCCCATTACCCATTTCTTCCAACTGCTCAAAGTATTACATTTAGTTAATGCTTCAATCATTAATATGATCAGCTATTTCTATTAATAGGCTACATGCATGTAAGGTGGCAGTAATCACATTATTACTTAAAAACATTTGACCCAACTGTCTTAGGCAATTATTGACCAATCTCCAATGTTCCTTTTATCTCGAAAATTCTTGAAAGAGTAGTTGTCACAGATCATCTGCAGAGGAATGGTTTATTTGAAGAGTTTCAGTCAGGTTTCAGATCCCATCACAGCACAGAGACAGTCTATTTGGCCTCTGACAGTGGACTCATCTCTGTGCTTGTCCTGCTAGACCTCAGGCCATCGTTGATACTGTTGACCACAGTATTTTATTACACAGACTAGAGCATGCCATAGGTATTGAAGTATGCCACTATAGGGGTTTGAATCATATCTGTCTGATAGACTCAATTTTTTTTCATGTAAATGATGGAGTCCTCTTTACACACTGAGTTTAATTATCCAGGCTTTAAATGATGATATATGAGCCCTGCATCCGGGTCCAAACGGCTGTGCGTTTGTTAAGGCTGTTGTGTTTTTAACATGTTTTAATTCTTTGTATTTTGTTCTGTTTAAGCTGAATAAGCCCCTAAAAACAGCCAGTGATCACCTCTCTGGGTTTTTATTAGCACTGTTCATTTTAAAGCCCAGTTTTTAAAACCTTACGCTGTAACTCCAGCCCAGCCCATGCAGCAGTATATTAATGACTAACCTGGTATTGTGGATGGATGATCTCAGTTGTTCTCCTGACTGATGTTTGGTCCATTTACAGCATCCTGCCATGTGACTGCATTTGTCCCTAACCATCGGGAACCCTCACGTTAACTTTGATCAAGTGAAAAAAAGTTAGCCTTCATCCTCCAGCTTCACTGTGTTTATATGACGCTAACATCTCTTCTAAAGCATATAGTGCTCGACCTGGTAACCCTGAATCCTTCCTTCTTTAGACTTAGACTGCTGCAGGCTTCCCGTGATGCACTCAGTGTTTCTTCTTTTCGTCTTCACTCACCTTTTTCACTCTGTGTTCACACTCATCTCTACATTTAATCATTAGTTATTATCACACAGTCCAAAGTTTAAATCAACATTTAAACTTTGGACTGTGTAAGTTTTTCAGACATCACGTGTACATCTATGACAAGTGCAGTAAATTTACAAGATTAATAAATGTATTATTTTTTTATTTACAAATATTAACATTGTTATTATTAACATAATACAAATAACTATGTATTATTTATCAACAAATATGATTTATTATGTGTTAGCCTATTGATTTATTCAGTACATTTGGGTATTTTTAAAATTATTTTATTTTACATTTTCCTGTTTTTCTTTCACTGGTTTATTGATTTCAATTAATCAACTTATTTGTTTGTAACCAGGTTATAACTGTAATTTATTAAAATGTGTTGAAATTTTAAAAACATTGAAATCCATGTTAAATTTTTAAACACTAATGGTTAAAGTATTCATAAAAATGTTGAAATTCCTTTTAAAAGGAGTACAATGTGTTTATTAGGTTTAAAAGAGCATTTGCATATGGTTCATTTTTACAAGTATCCTGTTTAATTGTGAAGAGCTTTGTAAGAGGACGTGAATCGTTATCAGGTCTGAGACAAGCTGCGATGGAAAGCACAAGACGTTTGTGCGAGTGTGTTTGTATGAACTGGACTATCTGCTCGACAGTCTTTGTTGATGTGCACATTTTGCAAACTGACTGTGAGAAGACATTTGTGCTTCAAATCCTCCATGCAGCTGCTCACTTTGTTGTAGCTTAAAAGCCCGTGCCATCTTGAAAATGTCTGCTAATCACTCTGCATTCCTTCACACATAACTGTAAAGAAAACATGCCCTCCACCCTCTGGAAACATGAGACTACAGAACCTAAAGAAACAGCATTAAAACAATTTCTATAATGAGTCAAAGTTTGACATTGAAAAGATGCCCACAACAATCACGTTTTAGCCCGTACAGGGAGGTTGTACGAACAACAAAATTGCTTATTGCGATATTAGTTCTGGTGGATTGTGCAACACGATATCCCGAAGCAGTGCCACTGTGCACCATTTCCAAAGATTGTGGCACAGGCCCTGTTTCAGGTCATCTCCCGATTTGCCGGACCTACCCGGACCCATCGTTCATGTCTCGCACGAGACACTCAATAAATTCTGGACCTGAGAGCAAAGCTACACACATTGGGAGGTTATCACTAGAGAATTTGCTCCAGACCCAGGAATGTCACCAGCACCTGTACAACACAGAAACTAGCCACAGGCCATTTAAACCAGTAGACAAAGTGCTTGTATTACGCCCTTCTTCTAGCTCAAAGTTACTCGCCAAGTGGCAAGGACCTCCTGTGGTCACACGGTGGTAGAGAAAAGGGGAAAAACCAAAATCTTTGCTCGAATGGTGACGGTCTGGATCTTAACCTTATGAACAAAGTAAGTTGTCTTTGAGTGCTCAGGTAGAGTAGAAAAGCGCTATATAAGAACCAGTCCATTTACCATGCTTTGTTGCCATCCGACTACACTGGCTAACAATTGCTTGGTTTTGTAGTCGCCATCTGTAGCCAGTCTTGTTAAAGCCCTTTTCCTCAACTCAACTCAGCTCAACTCAGTATTAAGGTTTCTATTAGGTGGTACTATACATTTTAGTACCTGTGTGGCTGGGGTTACCTCTGCTTCCCTGGCATAGCTTTTCAGCCTAGTGGCCATAGTTGTGAGTGTTTGTTTGGGATGTGGTAGTGGGGAACAAGTTGGGGAACACCATTCACATGTATCAGGTGATTGTTGCACACGCATTTAAGGTCTTGTGAGGTACCAAGTGATGTTACGTGTAGTTTCAGACATTTGTGTACTTTTTTCTATTCATGTGTCTTTTCATGTGTAACTTACTAACTCTCAGCTCTTAGCACTGTAGAGTCAGTGTTAAACACCTGGAATGCACAGAGTTGATTGACTAAGTGGGATCACGTGGGATGGCTTAACTTCCATCCAATTGGATTGGATGCATTTCTGCAGCCACTGAACCACTATCATAAAGACCAGAATAGCTGAACCGGTTAAAATAGAAGCGCCCTCCCTGGTGTTGAATCATAAACTTCTGTTTTGGCTGCAGGTCTGGGTCTGTATGGGACAGCTTGTGGGTCTGGATCTGACCGCGGTCCGTATGTTAGTGACCTCTGCTATAGAGGTTCCACAACTCCTCCAGGATGCTACATTAATATGTATCATTGCCAGCAAATTTGCTGTGTTTCCCAGCACAGTCTCAAAAGCATGAAGGAGATTCTTACAGAGCTGCTTTCAGGAGCAGAATGAACACCGCCAGAGATTAGCTTGTTGCATAATTTTTTTCTCACTTTGACTTTTGGAGTGTCTTTGAATTCAGCCCACTCTAGGTTGAAAATGTTCATTTCCATCAAACAATGTGGCATCTTTTTGTTCCCAACAGATTACACAGTCCATATTAACCCTATTAGATATATAGCATGATTTTTTTTCTTATCAAGATCTGATGCCTTTCATTTTTTGTTTGAGCAGTATGAACATATGCGACCCCTCATTTTGCTAGGAAAATGCTAAGAAAATGGGAAATAGGCGCAGTGATTTATTGAAATTGAAGTCAATACGTGGTATGACCACTTTTATTCTTCAACACAGCTTGAACTCTCTTATGATTTGTTTTGATTTCTTTAATTACTCTTCAGCAATAGCTATCTAGCTTTTTGAAAGACATTTTGAACTTCTGCTTTGGCTGTTTTTTGCCTGTTCTGTGTCAAGATTATCCCACACTACTTTAATAATGTTGAAGTGTAAGCCCTGAGTGTGTTCCATTGTGTGTTTATCTGTGCTTTTTACTGCATTGGCGGTGTGTTTGGGATCATATCATGCTGAAAAATGAAGGTCTCTTGCCCCTCATTTTCACTCCAGTTGTTGTGTAATGTTTTCCAATGGCTTCCTGGCAGGTATTCTTTGCTTTGGTGAATCAGTGTCGGGTCCTGTGCCAGGTTTTTGTTGGATTCCCACCGCCCCCCTATTTCTTGCTTTCAGATACTGTTCATCTACTGAAGATAGATACAGATTTTTTAAGACATGTTTTTGTCCTCCACATTTGTAGTTTCCTCAATCACCCCATATCATGCTAGGTATTTCAAGTTTTTAGCTAATACCTATTTTGCACCTTAATGGTACAAAAATGTTGTTTTATGCCAAGCTTATCTTTGGCAGATTTAACTAAAGAAATGGGAACTAATATTTCTGTTATGTGTAGACACAATACTGATTTGTTACTTGAGTTAGGTGCCATTTCATTCTTGAATCCAGGGAGTTTGAACAGAAAAAGTCAGTGTTAACCTTCCAGAAAACTCCTCAAAGACTGCAACATTGTAAAAAATATAGTAGTTTAATAAATATAATCATAATAGCAGAAATTTTAATCATATTAAAATATAACTTTTTATAAATCTGCTTTGGTACTAATGCATTCAGCAGGCTTCCTCCTGATTTAAGTAGTATACGTCAGGTATGTCATCCAGGTCGTTATGTGGCATGTTAGTAGTCTCAGTTCCACACAGTGGAATGAAAGGTTGTCACAGTGGGTTATTGTTGAGGCTGGTTGAACTGACCCATGAAAAGAACAGCACCTAAACATAAAGGGAGAACATTAGAGAGCCACTCTGCAGTCTGCTATTGTAATATGGTATTTTTGTGAAATGTTACCTGTGATTTTGTGCTGGATAAGGAAAAGGAAAGGTCGATCTAGAGTGATCTCCTCTGCTGCCATACGAGAAAACATGACAGCCGCTAACAGAACAATGAAAAAGACAAAAAAGGACAGTGTTGGGTTTATGTGGGGAAAACAATTTGCACCACTTACATTATCTTCAAATAGTTCTCCTGATACTTTTTTTTGTTGGTATTTATTCCAATTTGATTAAACACAAAATATGATTAAAATATGTTCTCTGCGTCCATAGCATAAATCAATATCAACACAACTCTGCTTATGTAGCTTATTTTCAATGTCTGCTTTTAGCTTACAACATATTCCCTCAATTAGTATGTTTCATACTTAGACAAAAGAGAACAAAAAAATATATAAATATATCACGTGTGGCACAAATAAAACTTATATATATATTTTATTTGTGGCACAGGTGATATATTTATATATTTTTTTGTTCTCTTTTCTTTTTCTTTGGAGAGACTGAAGTTTACCAGTAGTGGACGTGTTCAAAAGTCATTAATATGTGGCATATATATATATATATATATATATATATATATATATATTAGACTTCAGTAAGTACATAATAATTATCTTTCTTAAAGGTTAACATTTCTGAATAAATGTTATTGTATTTTATATTTGTATTTAATATCCATTTTGTAACAGCTGGGTAAGCACGCTCGAGACGAGGGTACCTGTTGATGCTGCTCCTTTGGTTCCCTCTTCATTCACCTCAATTTTCAGTTTTTGCAAGACCATCGACACACACAGCCTTTCATCCACTAGAGGGAGAAACACACACACAAATAAGTAATAAATAAAGAATTACACAAAAAACATGTTTGTTTTTTTGTGATTTCGTTTTTTAAAACCTTAACTTTTTTAATCTACTTATTCATCATTAAGAGTTAAAATGCTTCAATTTTAAATATGGTTTATCGTTACTGACAGGTGACCACAGGCTTTAAAGGTGGTTTTAATTAAACCATTA
>VURO01046335.1:0-33911 GCA_015108175.1 Pelvicachromis taeniatus | reverse complement strand
TGCTGTTGTTTAATATTTAAATCAAACTTTTAATTTTAATTCAACGCAAAAACAAAACATTGCAAACAAATCCACAGAACAGAAACAGAACCAAACTCAGTAGCCAAAACAGTTTGTCCTCAGTGCTGGCTGACATTCAGAAAAATCAAATGCTTCAGCTTGGATGGGCTGATGTAGTTTCTCCTCTTAGTTAGTATCTGCTTCTTCTTTAAACTGCAGCCAGATGCTGCCTCGTTTATGGGTGTCAGTCATATTTATGTGTTTTTGCCAGGCACTCGCACTCTCCTCCTCACCGCTGTCTACCGTCTCACTCACTGACTGAGGGGTACTGATGTGCGGAGCGATCCTGATATATTGATACTTCCAATTCCCATATGAAAATATCAATATGTATTTTGATTAAACTTTTTTAATCGTAAATATGACATACAGACAAAAGTAAACTCGGCAGTTAGCGGGGTGATCAGCAATACCCCGTTAATAGGAACTACAATCGCCTTCCGCCTCTCATTCATTTGTGTGCTACGGTGGCTCCGCAAGAGTGTGAGCTAATGAAAAAACCCAGTCACAAAACATTAGACCACAAACTATGCAATCTTTCCTTTGTTCACAGATTATGATCTATATGTCAGCGTTAACTCGCTAAGGCGAACTGATCCACGTTAGGCCAGAGGGAGTGTTCGCCCAGGGCACCAAAAAGGCGAGGACCGCCTCTGCATCTACCAATCTGAATGTTGGACGATTGAGCCTCCTCTAGTCCATGCCTTGAAGCGACCCTGGACAAGGTAATAAACCCTGGGTTTACACATACATTTGTGGGTGTTGAATGTTATTTACAAAGTGCTTGGCTACAGATAAAAGCACTATATGAATGTGTAATGGGGGACTGAGACTTGTGGGAGAAAATGCTTTGAGTGCTCATATTTTGTAGAAAGGTGCAATTTACTATATTACACTTTTCCCAAATCGCTTTAGTGCAATTCAGACATCAGAAACATCAATGTCACCACTCTTAATGCAGCTCTCGAATCAGTGTCACATTTCCCCATCCACATTAGCCTCATTTCATTTCAGCGTGATTAGCCTCACACTGTTACAAGTACAGTTTCTATGCATACTTCAACTGAAAAAAAAGTTATAAAACAAACTCACAATTTGTAAAACAGTTTGCATAATGATAACGCATAGTGTATTTTCTACTTTCAATGTAACGCTTTGCAATTTAATTTCATAGTTTAAACTGAAAAATGTAATTTTGGAACACACTAGACGTTCACACTAGTCTCTCAGGCAGAGAGATGATTGCTGAGATCATTCGTCTTGTACATATCCCACCCATTCCCATAATGAGCAGCAAGAGCGAATACATACAAACCAACACTGTGCGTTAAAGGGGAGGTTACTGAGCATTCACATAACTTTACGCATGACGCAACACGCCTCCTTACACAACGGTAGCTACCTGGTGTATTACAGATGTTCTTTTTACCTGACCTGATCTCCGCACACACTGTTTGGAAACCATCAGTCACTTCCAGGAATATCATTTTTGGTATGAACAAGTTGTTTGCCGAACGACTTGAACATCTTGTTCCAACAACAACTGTTTCTGTGGTAAAACTACCTTGTAGTTGGCAACACACAGCAAACTGAATACTTTAGATTTTAATTCGTACACTCGTCCATTTGTTACGGTGGCTGGGAAGTGCAAAGTCACACCACAGCAGATTCTTGATAAAATATATTACATGGATTTATAAAGGCAACAAACACCCAACACCATAATCCTCAGTTCAACAATAAAACTCACATATACAGTGAGATAGAGGTAAATAAAATGTAACCACTCATTAACTACTCTGAGTTGTTGGGTTTGAGATATGACATCTGTGCTGTGGTAATGTTTACTTTTGCCAGCTGTGGTGCATCATGGTACAAAATCTGTTTTAGTGAGATGAAAGCGGGTACAGTTTTGCCAGAATAACGAGATTTAGTAAGTTAGGACAATGAGAGCGTGATAAATAGAGCCAGACTTAGTGCTTTAGCAATAAGAGCTCCAAAAGTTACGTATGTAAACACTAAGACAAAGTTCATTGACTCCTGATCCAATGCTGCTCAAAACACTCTCAAATGTGTTTTCACAGCAATTTGCTTGTAGGCAAAGACTCAACGAGTGCTGCTAATGAAGTGATGGAATCTAAGGTGCAGAGGAGGAAGAGGAGGAGGAAGACAAGAGCAAAACAAAGGACAGTACATCCAGATGTTCTCCTTCATGGAATGATAATGAGGCACGCAGGATAAAGAGCACAACCCAACCTCAGCATAATCAGGCTGCCCTGTGTTGTACTGAAACATCTGTGTGTACATCGCTTTTTACAAACTTTAGAGGCCATGGTGGTGGTTCCTTACTGCTTTCACTGCAGTTACAATTGGTGCTCTGTTTGTGTAGGATTGAAGGTCTGAATATATATATATATATATATATTTTTTTTTAGTAATTCATAGTCTGAACCACTTGCTCATTTGTCAGTGTATAGGCGTCATATTGGAGACTTTTGTCACTTTTACTTGCTTTGTGTACGGGGCTAACTTTGACAGAAACAGATGTTTGCTTTTTGCCTGAGGTTTAGTAAATGTAAGTAGAAAAATATCATATTTGGGGGCTTACTAGCTTACTGGGTAGAGCAGGCAGCCCACATGCTGTAAAGTTAATTCAGAGGCTCAGGGTTGAATCTGTCCTGAGGCCATTTATCATGTGTGTCTTCTACCTGGTCTTTGGGCGGTATTAAGAAAAAATTGTGTTAGCCCTGCAACAGACTGGCGACCTGTCCAGGGTGTACCCTGCCTCTAGCCCTAAGACATCTGGGATAGGCTCCAGCACCCCCCCACAATTAAGCTTAATGAATTGATTTGTATGTGCAATCGTTTTTGGTCCTGATCTGTGCTGAGTTTTGGCTTTTTTCTCTTACTTAACCTTGACTAAGTGAAAAAAGCCAGATGTGAGATATGAGGCTTTTTATGTGTCAAATTGGGTTAATGTCAGTTAGATTTGCATGGTGATAGTTCTGTGTAAGATATTGATCCATCATTTTACTGGAGACCACAGGAACTTCTTCCCTTCAGATACACTCTTGCTAGTGGTAACATTGTTGAAAGACAGGAACCAGACTTATTGAGTTTTTGTCTGAGCAGTTACAGAAAAAAAGAACGTGAAAAAAGCGACATATTTCTGCTTATTTACAACACCTGGTCTGCCCACACTTCTTTCCATTTGATCCATGCCCTTCAGTCAAATGCCTCTGGTCACATACTTGGTAACAACATATGTGACCAAACGTAACTTTTGAGATCATTCTGTAAATAGATGTTCATATGATACAGGATCACTGTTTATTTCATCAGAAGAGGTGGCCTATAATGCTATCAAATATGGGCATACATACACCAGTACTGTTTACAACTGTTCATTCAATAGAGGATGAGAGAAATTTGGGTTAGCATCTTTGAAAATGTGCTTTTTTGTGTGTTTATTTCCTTGTTTGAGTTGTTTATTATTAAGGTACTGGATAAAATTTCGAACCTGCTAAAGTGACTTTTATACCCTATCATACCTTGTATAAAAATCCCAACCTGCAGAGTAACTACAAACCACTGAGACATTGTGTCCTACTGTTTGATCCATACCTGAAACATCTCTGTACTGTAGAAATGGGTGCATCAAACCAAATATTGATAGTATCGATTCAAACACTTGTTTTGGTATCAAATCAAAACTAGCCCTCTAAGTTCAGTGTGTAGCTCACTGAATTGTGTTAACTAAATTATTATTTAATGCAAATGAAAAAATACACCTCAAACATGCATTATAAAAAAATGTCTGAACCTTTTTGTGTTGACTGCTACATGTATTATATTTATAGTGTAATTTAAACAACAGAAGTTGACCCAAAGTGCTTTACAGACAAGAACGTTTAAATTCCACTTTCACACACATGAAAAGCAAACACATGAAAAGCTGAACGGTGTGTTATTGTGTTAAGTATTGTCGAAAGTAAAAAATCGTAGTGATTCAGTGGTCATTAAATTGTGTTATGAATTTGAAACTGATGATGATTCATTTGATAAATCATAACACACTGCCCTACATCAGTTGTCTTAAAAGCAACAGTATTGATACTGGTGTGTGTAATACTGGCCCTGTATTTACTTTGTATCACTTCGATTTCAAAACTTGTAGTACCACAGCATTGCTGTTCTATAATTTTTGGGGGAAAAGTGATGTCGCCGCGATATCTCTGCAGCCAATCGGCGCCCTTGTTCTGACATCTGACGTCACCACACTACCAGGTCCAGGAAGCTGGAAGTTTCACTAGACTTTTCTCTTTTTTGCTCGACTCTGTTTTTAAAGACGAGTTTAACTTACGAATTTAAGACAAGCCTCGGTTGAAAGTAGCACTGTTGTGTGTTTATTATTTAAGGAAGCTGCCTTTGTACATACTTTCTCAGTAAGTCGGTAGAGTAGGAGGACGGGCAGGACATACATTTGCCACACATCCCTGACTAAAGATGTCAACCTTGAACCCTCTGGCTAATTACAGCGCGGAACTCCATGATGACCAAGCAGATAAAGTAAGTACTGACGTTCAACACTCCACTAGTTTTGCTTTGGTGGCTGTCTACGGTATTATGACGTGACTTTTGAACTTGATACGTCTCAGGGAGGACGTGAACCCGGGGCCAAACAGGTCGCTAGGCTGTTAGCATGTATTGTTTGCGTGTTATTACTTCTTCCTCTTTGGCCAAAAACCTGCCGTTAACTTCATTAACGCCACTTCTTTGCTTACAGTAGAGGCGGTTAGAGCAGTGCATTGAGGAACAGGTCTCTATAAAGCTTATTACGCATGTATAGAGAAGGTAATGTCATATCAGGTTTCGTCAGTGCAGTGTGTGTGTGTGTGTATCCCTTTCTTACTCTCTGTATGGGGAAATCGTTAACGCCCTTTTCATGGAAGAAACGGTAAAGAAACGGTGGAGAACACAGACATTCTTACTTTTCAGTGAAGTAAAAGCACAGTAAGGTTAAAAACTTCAGTCGTTCCTGTCATTTGTGTCCCATTAAGCTCATTATACTTAAAGCACCCTCCCATATCATCAGTAAACCTGTGTTTTAACTGCTACGACTTGGCAGTATTTCGTGTTCTTGATGGTTCAGTTATAACAGGAAAATGCCATCATTGCTGCAGAAAGCTTTAGATTTTATCTGAGAAACTTGCAGTGTGTCCAAAACAAAACAAACACTTAAACTCCTCCTTTTAAATTAGGTATAATAAAACAGACCCAGGGTTGCACCACAGCAAGAACACCTTAGGTCAGAGTCCCCCCTTGGTGCTTGGATTCTGCATGTGCTCCCTGTGTGTGGGTGGGTTCTCTCCAGGTATCCCAGCTTGGCTCCCGCCCCCTGCAAACCTGAGTTGGATAAGTGTAAGAAAAAGGATTGATGGGAAAAAAATAATCCAGAACAGGAACTTTACTTAATGACATGGTATTTACATCTGCTTCCTTATTTCCCAAGGGATGGCCACAGCGGATGTGCGCAGATGTTTGATTTGGCACGGTTTTTATGCTGGAGGCCATTCCTGATTCAACCCTCTATTTATTCAGGCTTGGGACAGGTTACTTAATGACATCATAAAATACAATTTAACAGTAATATAACTGTTATTATACATAACTTTTTCAAAAAATATTTTACTTTTTAAAAAAAAAATGTTTTGCATTGCAGAAATCTTGATTTTTATTATTATTGACACAGGCTTTGAAGCCCCTAATTCGAACCCATTCTGTCTGATAAGTTAGTGACATGCTTTGGTGAAGTGACTGTGTTATGCTGTTAACATGGTAGAGATGGGAAAATCTGTCCTGAGTGAGATCAGGGAGATAGCTACAGTCTTCTGCACAACTTGTCCTTTTTACGATGCCCAGAGACTCACTGTTCAGACACGTCATCATTCGTGAAAACACAGGGATGATCATCAACCAAGCAACCCCAGTACAAACACTTCCTGTGACTGCTTTAAATTAAAAGCCTGCGAGTCACAGGACTGAAACATTTACATGACAGAGCCTTCTTTTTAGACTAGCTCTTGCATACTAATAGATGTAATCTGTACTTTGGCTATGAGACTGTATGTGAAAGATGGGTGGTTAGTGATCAGCTTATGTAAGCAAGCTGCATCCATAAACTGTATGGGTGAAATTCACTTGCCTGATAATTACTGCTAAATAATAGCTTAATAAACCTTGAATTTCCAGACAGTGTAATTCCTTTTGTATTCCATTTTTTGAATAATATTTTCACTGCTTTTTCATTTCATGACCTACTGTTTCACTTCTTATTTAGTGTTTCTGGTGGTAATCTTATGCAATCTGTTGAAATAGCCAAAATGAAATTACAGCATTTGTCCTACATGGTAGCATTGCCCTTGGACCTTTTGTGCTGATTCTTTTTGATTAATGGTTGAATGGAACTCATTTGGCCTTCTGTTCTGCTGTATTCTCCTATTGTTGCACTCCGTTCATTGCTGTCATTTAAACGGGGATTGTATGAATTGATGATTTTCCTTGTTCATAGACGCTAACATTCATCTACGAAACCTTTGACAGCTTCTCTTGCTGTGAGGCTTCTTACTTACACTCAGCTTATAATTATGAAACGTGAATTGGTCTGAGGGGAACATTTAAAGTTGGTTTGGGAATTATTCAGACTCCTTCTCTTTCTAAATTTCATTTTAAATGAATAAATGAAGTATAAATTCACATCTCTTTTGACTTCTTAAACAAGGTAAAAACATGTTTTCAGAAATTATTGCAAGAATCTTGCAATAAAGCTTTGTAGTAGCCCTCTTTGGTGGCCAGCCAGGGGGGGATTTCAGGCTTTTTCAGGGGTTGTAACTGATGTAACCGTTCCATTTCACAAAAAAAAAACGGTACAAGGCCTCTGAAGAACACATACAGTTATACTGTGGAGGACGGGACAGTCGCGATCATGGTTCAGAAATGTTCTAGGAGCAAGATAATGACTCCTGATAGCTCGTGACTTGAGGATAGGAAGCTCTGTCTACAAGAGGTTAAAGGCTGCTAGAGCCCATCCCAGCTGTCAATGATGGGGTGGGGAGGTAGTAGGGTTCCCCCTGCACAGGTCGCCACCGCAGAGCGGCATAGACAACCGTTCACACTCACATTGATCCCTACTACCAATTTAAAATAACTGGTCAACCTAACACGTGAGTCTTTTTTCACTACTGAAGGAAGTAAAGACAATTTTCAAGATAATTTGCGTGTATTGAGAAGTTCAAAGAACCGTCGATTTTATTGTTGTAATAGTGACGTCTGCCTGTGGTGTACCAGTTGGAGAGAAAATTAAAGTTGACAGAGAGAATGGGTGATAAGGTAAAGATTCTTGCATCTATCAAGACGATGGTGCTCCTCCTGGGTCCTAATCCAGTCAGTGTCAACAGGTCACACTGCTCCTTCATTAATAAGGGGTCGTTACAGCAGGCAGCTCCACGTATTTGATTTGGCAGATTTTTGCAGCAGGTGCCCTTCCCCCCCAGACATGTGAAAAGTAAAAGCTCTGAATAACACCTGTTGTTCATCCTTTCTTGAAGTCAATAAAGAGAGTTAAGTTTAGTGAAAGGCTCTCAATAGCAAATGCAAATAAGAGGTTTAAGAAGGCACCTCTGCCTCTACCAACACTGAACATGTTGGAATAGAGACTGAAGCTTTGTATAATATCTGAGCCTAAAGAAGTTATGATGTTTCCCCCCTTCACAAATCCCTTCAAAGTATAGAATAAATATCTCCATTTTACTCTAGCAAAAGCTGTTTCCACAATTCAGGAAAACTAATAGCTGTGGCTCTGAAGAGTCTGAGAGGAGATGGATAATACTGAGTAAGCCCTTCACACTGAAAAAAGAGAATCTATTTTTAACAAAACTGTGTTATTTGGTGCCAGGGAGCATCAAAGTGAGAGGTGTGAATCTGGATGCTTTTGGAAAATGTAAAGGATTTTGAACTTTTAGCTGTTTTTATAATTGTCACTGTTTGTCCCACTGATAAAGAACTCCCCATGGACATTCATGCTACACCAAAGTAATAAAGTAATAGGAGAGGGCATTAAATGACAGAAAAGTTCAATTTTTTTAATACTGGATATAATATAGAAGTAAAATAAATAATTAATTAAAATAATAATTGCACTTTTTTTCTTATATTTTCATATCTCAGGGATTAAGTCAGTGTAAAGTTAAACTGCTGCAATTATCCCCTTGAACCCTGCCAATGAAGGCTGTAATGCATGTTATATTATATTTTCTGATGCATACTAATCTAGTGCTGAAGGAAATAATAACTTAATTAATTACTTATTTATTTATCTAGGTGGACAAATACCTTCACAACCTCCAGCTATCAGATAAGACTTTGATGGACGTGTCACTACGATTTCGTCGAGAGATGGACAAAGGCCTGTGTAGAGACACCAACGCCACCGCTGCTGTCAAGATGCTGCCCACGTTTGTGCGCTCCACTCCTGACGGAACAGGTAATACCCGTTTCATGTACAGGATGCTGTTCATACGAGGCTGTAAAGAGTTGGTATAAATGACGTGTCCAGTGAAAATATGTTCCTTGAATAGGGGGGTTTTGTCGTGGGGCACGATGTTCTCATCTGAAACAAAAAACTATTTAGATTGTTCATTCTTTAGGGACTATATCAGTGTAACAGGTTTCTATCTAATCATAAACACAGCCGGACATGAGGGAGTTTCTTTTTCAAGGCAGGTTTATCTAAGGGCATAAATATATAATATTACATTTAACCATAAGAGTATCTACTACAAGGCTGAGGAGTAACACTGGCAACCACCAGTAATTAAAAAAAACTATATATATATATTTATCTTCTGCATCAAGAACACAAGGGTTGACATTATTGATGAGCCTGTTTTTAATTACAGCTGGAATGATAAATGAAGTAACTGTTTGACAGAAAATTAATTATTCGATATTCAAGACAAAAACAACAAATTAAAATTTAATGTGTAGGCAGTGCAGTGACAAAAAACATCATCTAAGGTTCCTGGAGTTGAAATAGGACTTTCTTTTCTGACTGAACAATAGATTATAAATAGATTATTGCATTTCAACCTTGTTATCAGTGCCAAACATACTATTAATAATATAGAATAATAATATAATGGGAAATTAAAGCACTTTTTAACATATATTTTTTTGATATATCAGGAATATTCTGGTTGATTGCGAGTGTTGTGCTGTATGTAACGCTTTGTTTATTCTTGTGTTGAAAGAACAAGGAGAATTCCTGGCCCTCGACCTTGGCGGATCAAACTTCCGAGTGCTTCTGGTCAAAGTCATGGGTAACGGCGAGCAAAAAGTGGAGATGGAAAGTCAGATTTACGACATTCCTGAACACATTATGAGAGGCAGCGGGTCTGAGGTAAGAGGCGTTCCACATTATGGACGGCCAATTCATGTTTTTTCTTTTACCATGTGCTTTGTTATCACTGAGGTTAACGAGCCATGTATGTAGAAAGAAGCACGCATGTTGACAGAAGAAATTGGCCTCGTCAACCCAAAGATGAAAATGAAATTATCATTAGTTTATTTGAAGTACATCTACGGTGTGTGTACAATCACAGTAAAACGAAAGCACAATGTCTTTGAATTCTAAGCTTTTACAATCAAATAAACTCTGATCCCTACAGTGTCTCAGAATGAGGTAAATACAACCTCAGATGAACAATTACATATGACATTTTATACCGTGTCATTATTTATGCTCTCAGCTAAAATGCAGAACCAGCGTGTGCAAAACTACACACACTGCATGATTCAATAAGTTATAGAACCGCCTACTAATAATTTAAAATAATAATTTTCTGTATGACTTTTCAGTCTCTCACGTCATTGTGGAGGATTTTAGGCCCGCTTTTTGCAGCCGTTCATTTCTTCACTGCTCCCTTAAGGTTGAGGTCTGGACTTTGACCGGGACACAGAGGACCACAATTCTTTTCTTTTTCAGCTGTTCTGTTGTAGATGTGCTGCTGTGCTTGGGATCATTGTTCTGTTGCAGAACCCAACTATGGCCAAGCTCTACCTGTTAACAGATGACCTTATATTTGACTTTAGAAAACTCTTGGATACAGAGGAGTTCATGGTTGATGCAATGGCCTTGAGTTTGCAACTCTGCAAATTAAGGTGTGCTCACATGTTGTTTTCAGAGAGATGTTTCTCCTGGCAACCTTTCCAAGCATGCCACACTTGTTCAGTCTTTTTCTAATAGTGCTGTCATGACCATTAACATTGAACATGCTCACCTGAGGCCTATAGAAATATCTGTAAAGTATCTATGATGTTCACTCTTGCGAAGCAAGTGTAAATAATGACACGCTGTAATGTGGCAAATTTTCTTTATATGGTAGATTTCATTATACTTGAACACAATGTGCTAAACACAGAAGATGAAAACATAAAACTGTGTAGGTTTACAGTGACTAATTGCCATGGACACAGCAAAGTAAAACTTTACAAAGAAGTAAAATACAACACACACACATGAACACAGACTCATGTGTTGTTATGGAAGACCTGATTATTTCTGGCATAGAATTAGTGTGGCTTTGTTGTTGTTTTATATGAGTATATGTGAGTGCAACAGCTGTCAGACAAACAAATACACTCAATTGCAAATATTTTGATTGGATATTAAAAAAGTTAGTTAGAAACTAAAGAAAAATAAAAGTTTTTGCAAACATGCAGACTGGGTTTTGTCAGAAGTCATCAAACAACAAACTAAAAACAGACAAATATGACAGATGCCAAGACCATCACGAACGCCAACCCCTGCTGAGCCTGTGGCTTTCTGTAGTGTCGTGTCCACAGCACTCAAAGTGTCTTGCAATTGCCCATCCACAAGCAGCCATTTTCATGGCCTCAGGGTGGAGCAAGGTGAAGAGTGAAAAATAAAAAGCTCAGCAGTAGGCTGGGCTTTGAAAGAGAAATAGAATGCAGTCTGTATTAAAGAGAGCTCCATCTCCCCTGCAAACCACAGGTGGCCTAAATCATGGAGCTCAACATGAAAACCAAAACAACACACTAATTAACAACCTCAGTGTCGCTCTTTTAAGCTCTTTTAAGACTGTTGAATTGAACTCCGTGCATGAAAGAGATCAAATGCTTGGTTTATAAATTTGAATAATATTGCAATTAACAGCATTTATAATTTTCCTTTGTTTGTTTTACAGTGACAAAAATCCTTGTGTTTTATTTTAATTTTGTGTAATTTTGTTTTGCATTTAACATCAACTACTGAGCATTAAATGAGAACATTACAACAAAACAGCAGCCAGTTGCTGCCAATCAAATGTGTTTATTTAAGTGTTTCTCCATAAAAGCAGAGGTTTTGAGAGTTTGCTACAATCTTCCCAGGAGTGGATTTCCCAGCAGATTCATACCACAGGGCTCATTTAGCATGTTCAATGTTAAAGTTAGTGACAGTACAATTAGAAAAATCCTGGACAAGTATGACTTCTTTGGAAGGATTATCAGGAGAAAGCTCTTCTGACTAAAACGAACATGGCAGCATAGTTTAGGTTTGTAAAGCTGCATTTTGAAGAAAACCACAAGACTTCAGGATAAAACTTATTTACTCGTGTGTGTGCGCACAAGTCGCTCCATAAATCATGCATACGGACATCTCACACTCAAATCTGGTGATAATTGATATATTTGTACCTGGATTTATTTGCACTTTATGATTACATTTAAAAGTGCCTCTGACTATGTATACAAGCAAACAAAGGCATGGCTTTTGTTTTTTGTTTTTTAGGAAATTTGAACACAAGTCTTTAAAATGATGCAGGTTCTTTGTAGTCTGCAGGCAGCAAACACAAGCCTGTTATTTTAGAATGAGTTTAATAACATGACTGCAAGAGCAAAATTGGAAGCTGCTCACTTGTCAAAATGTGATGGCAGTTTTGCGTGCAAAGTCATTTTTTGCGCAGGGTAAGATCTTTTCCACACACGTATTAGTAAATGCGTAGCCATTTACATTTTCTCCCCTTTGGTCTCATCGGACCAAAGGGGAGAAGTTCTGCCATAATGCACAGTACCATGTTTGGCAAAAACCAAACATATCAGCATCAACACATTATACCAACTGTCAAGCATTGGGCTTTATGAGGGCTTGTCATCAGCCACAGGACCTGGGCACTTTCCAGTCATTGAGTTAGCCATGAACTCCTCTGTATACCAAAGTATTTAAGAGTCAAATGTGAGGCCATCTGTCTGACGGCTAAAGTTCGGCTTAAATTGGGCCATGCAGCAGAACAATGATCCCAAGAACAGCAGGAAATTTCCAACAGAATGGCTGAAAAAGAAAAGAGTCAAGGTTCTGAAATGGATCAAACTCTAGTCTCGAGCTGTGCATAAAAGATTGCCAATGTAGAGTGGGACCAAATTCCTCCACAACAATGTTAGAGAGTGATAAAGTCACTCAAAACTATTCAACTTATTGCTGCTACTTGTGCTTCTACAAATTACTTAATTCAAGGTGTTGAACTGTAAAGTCCTTTGAAAGCTTTCTTTATTGCATGCCTGTGGTGAGATGTTGTTGCCATAGCAAAAACGTGATGAAGTGATGTATAAGAGCATGTTGGCCTGTTCCTAACAGGTTTGTCAGTAGGATTTAAACTGCTTCGGGGCTCCTTATAATGTATCACAAGGTTAATTACACCAGCAACATTGCTAGTTGGATGACCTATGCACACATGTATCAAAAATTAAAGATGCAATTTTTCATTTCGCATTTAAAAAGAAAACTGACCTTCGTTCTCTTGTAGTTTTTTGACCACGTAGCTGACTGTCTGGCTAACTATCTGGAGAAGATGGGCATGAAGGACAAAAAGCTTCCTCTGGGCTTCACCTTTTCCTTTCCCTGCCAGCAGACTAAGTTGGACGAGGTGAGTGATTTAAAAGTTCCTCAAATCACAGTTTTGGATGGATTTCAGTGAAGATTCAATTCAGTTACTGTTTTCTTGTATTTCTGTTTAATTAGAAATCTTTTTTTCTGTGTTTAGATATATAAACAGTTGGAATTTATTTCAAATAAATTCATGATAAAATAACAAAATTACGGTTACCTTTTCAAGTTGGGCGTTTTAGTTGTTTCTGAATGACACAAATTTTTGTTTGTGACCTCTTCAGAAGTTCAAACAGCTACCATACTTTAGATGTTTACTTGTGTGGCCTTTTTTTAACTGTAGCAGGGAGAAATCTGGTTTTTAGAGACGTCTTGTCTGTGGGCTTGGCTGGTCATCTGATAACCTTTCCTGTCTGGACCACCTCAACAAGAAGAAGGGGATGCGGAGAGCAGCGGTGCTCTGCCGTTGCATGAACTGGGCCGTTATTTTCTTTTCTTTAAGGTTATTGAAAATAGTGTGAAGTTTCTCTATTGGTCCTCTGCTGTCAGCTTTTACTTGCAGCAGTCAGTGAGGGCTTCATCACACTGCTGCTATTCTTGGGTTATTACGTTGGCATTCTTTCCAAATCTTCTTTTGCTGTGCAAAAAGTGATCCGGTCCAGTCTGTGAGTATCTGGACACTTGCTTTTTGCATTCTTGTTGATTTATTTCTTTATTTTACTACATTAAAGTGCCAAGTCTCAGTTTATGTAAGTAATGGAACAGCTGACTTCACTTTCAATAAGTTGCAAATATCTGCAACATTTACATCCTTGGTTCACGTCCTCAGCAAGTGATCTGCCACTCAATTTATGTTTTATGTTTTTCACGCTAAACAGCCCTTTGTTTGCTTTGGCCACATGTTTTTAATGCTTAATTGTATAATATTCAAAGAATCTAGCTGATTCTTAGGACACACGATGCTTTTGTATTCTTGTGTGTTTCACCTGTTGCTTCCGTCAGCAGTGAAATATTCAATAAATGTCAATATGTGCAGTTCTAATTTGGCATACAGTCAACCTCCTATGCTTTTCCAAAACCACTGCTATACTTAAAATAATGTGGTTTGGGTTATGAGACTTTTTTCCCCCTTCAGTTCAGTTTTTTTTCTCTTTCCATCTTTTTGAAGCTCATTTTAATTCATCAGTCTATAGCAATTTGGTTTATGGAGGTGGGTGGATGTTTTCATAAATTGGTCCGAAGCCTACATCTTCAGGAGCTTTTTTGTTTCCCTGTGCACTCAAAAGGTTTTTTTTTCACCATGCAGAAGACTTCCTCAGCCTTTGCCATTTTCTGCTTTTTCTGTGCACGCTTGTGCAGCAGATGAGTCAAACTGATGTCTCTCATAGATTTCTTTCTTTCTTTCTTTCTTTCTTTCTTTCTTTCTTTCTTTCTTTCTTTCTTTCTTTCTTTCTTTCTTTCTTTCTTTCTTGCTTGCTTGCTTGCTTGCTTGCTTTAGCCAATTTGTTCTTTACGTTTTTACTTCTCAAATTGACAGATAACTCCACCTCAGCCTAATATCCAACCCTCACTCAGCTCGAACCCACAGGTGAGCATCTTTGTCCTTAAACACATGTTGAAACGACACACGGTGTTACGGCCACGAGGGCCGGACTGCGTGTGGACTCAAAAGACAGATGCAGAGGGAGGCAAACTGGCGTGTGTAGTGTTTTTATTTGCAGTGAAACAAGTCTCAGTACAAGACTCGGGGATGAGTGGTTGGGAGAGGAGCCTGTGACGGGAACGGGGCAGCAGCTTAAGCACCCGGAGTCTATAATGAGAAGAGCAGACAGTCAGTGACAGTTCAGAGAGGCAGGGGTAGTGATCTGACCCAAAGGGAGGGGTTTACGTGTTTGCGGGTTATAGTGAGGTTGAGAGTCCACGAAAGATCCAAGGGTCCAAAAGGTCCAAACAGCTATGGCAGGAAGACAGGCAGGCGAGCTAGAGCTAGGCAGAGCTTGAGGCCCAGCAGCGCCGGCTGAGTCAGAGGAAGCAGTGGTCTCCGGGTGGTCACTGTGAGGAAACACATACAGGTTTAGTTCAGGAAAAGACTATGCAAGAACCTAGACTGTGGCGGCCTTAACTAACGAGGTTAGCAGACGTTCTGGCGGAGGTCTGTTGAGAGTGCGGCCCTTAAGAATCTGTGGTTTGATGACTGTCAGGTGTGTTGGTTGATAGGCGGGGTCCGGGACACAGCAAAGGCCTCACGCTCCCCCAAGACCATGACACACGGCTTCCTAAGAAGGTTTTAGTAACCAAACCATCCAAGTACGTTCAGACAGAATTTGGTGAAAGGGCTGAATGGCCCCAAGCCACTCTTTCCTGAACGTATATGTGCCTTTATGAAAGCTGAGACTTGGTACTTTAATGTTTAGTTTTTGTGGATATTGCAAAACTACGCAGTAACATTGGTTACAGCAGACATGTGAGTAGGCATTCAGTCTTCAATTTTGTTTTACAAGATTTACATTTTTTTAAACTAAAAGAACAGAAAGTTCATACATTTGAAAAGTAAAATTATTAGGTTGCAGAAAATTACTCTGACATTTTTTTTCTTTGCCTGTACCCGCTGCCACTTGCTTGAGTGACTTTTTCCGTTCCGTGTTCCTCTGTAGTTTGTACTTGATGACTAACAGATTAAAAAAAACTGGGAAACACAAAGTTTCGCTGCGCTGAGTTCAAAATCTGAAATCATTGCATCAAAACAAAGGTCACAGTCTCCTTTTGCCTCTGATGCACACAGCCCTGCACTGAATGTGTCGCCAGTAAAATGCTTTCTGAGGCAACATGTTCAGTGTCACCAGACATGACCTCAACACAAATCAAACTACTTCGTTTGGACTGTATATGGTGTCCAAGGTGATCCATCACCACCTTGGACTGTGAACATTATTTTAAAAGTCTTCATGGTGGACTGTCTCTGGGGCTGAATATAACTTTTCCAGCTTTAAATTTCTCAGTGATAATACTCATTACTTTTGCTCTGAATGAATGCTGGTTGAGAAGCTTTCATGTCCCAGACAGTTTAACAGACTGTGTCATGGAAGTTCATAAACAGATAAATGTTTATTTTTGCTTTTATAGAGTTATGACCCACTGCTGTTTATTTACTTTGCTTTTTTAAATGTCCACATTTTACACGGAAGATTTCGTTGTTTGGTTATGGTATGAGTTGCTATAAACACAGTGTGCGACTGTGTGCGACTGTTACAGCCGGCGGTGAAGTGTGTTTCAGATTTTAGGTGATTTGTAAACCACTTTGGTTGATTCACTCAATGAGGTGTGTCTAACTACTCTGAGCATGAAATGATTTTTTAATTAACTTGCCCTGTTTTTTTTTTTTCTTTCTATCTGCAGGCTGTTTTGATGTCTTGGACCAAAGGCTTCAGGTCAAGTGGAGTAGAAGGACATGATGTGGTCAGCCTTCTGAGGAAATCCATCAAGAAAAGAGGGGTAATTATCCAAATTTATAAACACTTGAACATTTGTAAATGTATTGACGCAGTGCTAATAACGTGTTTGGGCACAAAGTTGTAGCTGCAGTTACATTCACTGGCTGGCCACTGTATTAGGCACACCTTAATAGAACCAGTTTGGACATCCATTTGCTTTCAAAATATAATTCTTAACGGCGTAGATTCAGCAGTGTTCAGGAAACATTTTGCTCTACACTTTTGTGATATTGTTACAGTTTCTGCAGATTTGTTGGCTACATATCTGTAATACAAATGTCCTGTTCCCCTGCATTCCCAAAGTTGCTGTATTCGATTGAGATCTGGTGACTGAGGAGGCCATTTGAGGACAGTGAAATCAGTGTCATATTCAAGAAACCAATTTGATGATGATGATGTGAGCTTTGCAGCATGATATTTAATCTTGTGTAGACCAGATAACTCCGCCCTCCTTCACTCTCTTTTACAAGTCTTCATAAGGAGTTGTAAAGACGGGAGAAACACCCTTCAACCATGTCATTAATGTTGGGTTTTCATACTTTGTCCACCAGAGGGCACTGTGCAGCTTTCCTATTTGTATCATTCTTTAAAACAGCATGAATACAACAGCCAGCTGAGGCAGGTGTACTGTAGATGACTAATTCACAAGTTCTTAAGTTGCACTGTAATATTATTTTTGTCCCAGGGGAAAAAAACAAACCATTAGTCAATATATCCGATTTTTAAAACAAATATTGGTCTTAAACTTCGCTGTGTAATTTGTCACCTCAGACCAGTCGGCCTGTCACCAACAGCTATGCTATGTTCAACAATGCCTAATGTTTTAGCTGACTGAATATTTGATTTAACAAGAGTTTGAACAGGTATACGTAACAATGTGGCTTGTCAGTGTATATTCTTCAACCTGTTGGAAAAGATGGATTTAGGCACACATGAGAAACTCAGTGTGGAGGTATTGCTTCTTTGTTCCTGTCTGATTATAGCGCGAGGAAACTTTGCAACATGATCTCAAAACACGTCTGACACCACAAGGCAAGCCTGCTCATTTTACTCCACTGATTTTCACGACGGAAATCGTTCCAATTGTTAAATCCCACACGTCAAGAAGAAACATGCACATCTTGACAGTGATCGAGATCATCTAACCACTGACTCCATGTCAGTGGTTAGATGATGATGAGCATATAATAGAGCAGATGAGCAGATCAACCCCTGGTTCTTACATCACTTCTCAGTAAGCTGGCTGAAGTAGTGGAAAGTCTCAGAACAACACGAGTAGACAAATGCAGACCACCAGCCTGACTTGTTCTGCTATGCATCTGCCACACTGTTTGCTGTGAGACTGTGATATGGTCTTATCAGACTTATCGATCAATGCAAACATGTCCGTGCAAGTTGATAATTTTCATGTATCCAGGGGCTTTATGAATCATCTTCATGAGCATGCATACATGGGGAAAAGGAGTAATGACTGAACCCATTCTCAAAACCAGAGTTTATGATGACTTCTGAGTATACTCTAGGCTAGGCTCACCTCAAACAAGATATTTAGTGTTTCTGTTGACAATAAACTTGCAACTAATTCACACTGGCTCTTTGGAGCAGATAATCAGCAAGTGGTAAAAAAATACAAATGGTACAATGTGAAAGTTTGCTTTGGTTTCTACGTGAACACTCAGTGATGATCAACAGTGGAGGTGCAGGAGCATCCTGGTTGGAGCTCACATGCAAAACGTGTACTCAAAGGGACTGATATTAAAGAAATGGAGCAGATACAATGGAGCCTTTGCAATGTGAGTGCTCGGGCTCTAATAACTTGGAAGAAAAGGTATTTTTGTGCAGGCTAACACTACATGCGTCTTGTTCAGGTGACCTGGGGTAATGACAGCATGAGCTGCTGCTTTGTGCTTACAAAGACATAAATGATACTTCCAGCTAAAAGTATGGCAGGTCATCCACAATAACTAAACAAATGTCCTCAGCAAACCTCAGAAAGAAAACAGTTTTAAATAAAACACTTGAATGATGTCCTCATAAAAACTTAAAGATTCATTTCAGTTCAGTTAAATCAAACCAAATGAAGTGCTAAAGTAAATCTGCAGAACTGTGATGCAAGAAGTAGTGAATTCAAATGAAATCTTGTTTTAATAAACAGATTCTCATTGCAGGACTTTGACATTGACATTGTGGCTGTGGTCAATGACACAGTGGGAACCATGATGACCTGTGGCTTTGATGACCGTCACTGTGAAGTCGGTCTTATTGTAGGTAAGTCTAATGTAACAGTGACTATAAATGGATTACTCTGGTCAGTAAGATTTCAACCACACAACAGTGAGCAGATGTAATTAAACTAAACCATTAAACTGCATCTTAAGGGATAAACTGCACCATCCATTTTCTCCTTGGCTAAAAATATTGATGTTCATGAGCAATAAAAAAAAGAGATCTTTTATGCTGAAGGCCAGAACATGTGGCACGTCATTGTTGCACTCGGAAAAGACATTTCCATGGCCCTGCTGAAGTTTCTTATTCATCTCCATTCAGTTATTCAACTTTTCCTGTAATTCAGTTCATTCAGATGCAGTTTCTGCTGCAAAGTACAATGTTATTGTTATAGTATTATATTTGTAACTTGTATTGTATAAATAATACCTACTGGAATAGGTAGGTAGAGGAGAGGAATGAGCACAGATGTTTTCACTTATACACTCATCTTGTAAATTTAATCTTAAATGTGTACCTGTGACCACTAACCCCGCCCCACCTCTCAGTCAGCCGTTGTATAGTCACTGACAGAGTTGTTGCGCTGAAATCTGTTTTCTGAAGGAACGGGGACCAACGCTTGCTACATGGAGCAGATGAGGAACATTGGTGTTCTGGATGGTGACGAGGGGCGGATGTGTGTAAATACTGAGTGGGGTGCTTTTGGAGACGACGGGGCCCTGGAGGACCTACGCACTGACATTGACCGGGAACTGGACGCAGGCTCGCTGAACCCTGGCAAGCAGCTGTGAGTGTGTTTGTTCTCACCTGACCTGGTATTAGATAAAACATTTCACGCTGGTGGGTTCACAGTCAGACGGGTTTGAATTAGAAGTGAGTCTCTCTGATTTCCATTCGGTTGGGCATGTTGAAATACTTTGTCTGACTGCGCCACCTTTGTTGTTGTTGTTTGCTGATATTATGTAAATGACCTTTTTCATATATTAATTCAGAGTTCTGTCAAAAAAGTCAGTATTTCCTGGAGCTTTTGAGGTTTTGCAGACACGTGGCCACTTGTTCGCTGTTTTGGACATGTGACAATCATGTAGGATCAAGTGAATAAGGCCTCAGTCACACAGGCCTAGAGATTGGTCCATGACCATCTGGCAACCACCGGTCGTGAGGGAAAAATGAATATTCGGCTCTGCTAATACTGGCCAGCTGCTCTCAGAGCAACGGCGAAACTGAAAAATGCGATGCAAACTAGAAATGGAGCCCTTCAGCACCGCAGTGGCAAGTTTCAAACGGCACAACTAGAAATTTCTGGTTTATGTCGCACTTCTTTAAGTTTTAATGCTGCTTGGCTAGTTGTTGGTGAATATTTGCAGACAAACATGAAAAAATGAAGGTGACCTGCTAGGAGGTTTTTGGTGCGGCATCTTCTTTGCAAGCGATTTCACCCAGGGAAAGCCATCAACCTGCAGGAATCATTGGCAACCAGATAGAAAAGCACATTTTTCCCTAGCAACCAGTGGTTGTATCACATCCAGTGTGGTGGACAGCTCTTCATGCCACATTAGAAACCTCAATAACAGGTCTGGGGACAGACAGGGTTTTATGGGGTGAGGTGATGGATTTAAGTTTGCGTCAGCTTAATTTCCAGTCACAATAAAGCATGTAGTGCATCACAGAGAAAGTAAACAGTTCACATACTTCATCGAATGATTTAGTTTAATTGGTGGAACATGTGGATCAATATCACCATGTAATGTTAAAACATAAATCCTAAACATTTGCGAGTTTATTTATTCAAATCTTTGTAGTTCTGACTGTCGCACACTTGCCGAAAATTGTTATTTGTTTATGTGTAAAAACATAAAAATACTCTGCTGGAAAGGCAGTTTGCCTCAACATTTCATTTGGGAACAACATTGTCACGTCCTGCTTACGACTGTGCAGCTCTGCTCGCTCCTTGTATCAGACACCTCGTAGTAGGGTTAGTGTGTGCAGTGAGACTTTCAGCAGTTGAAATGAAGTGGTCCCTGTTACACCAGCACAGGGCTTGTACTTGTACACTACATTGAGATAACTGAAGTAGGCTGTAAGTACCAGCTTATCTGTTATGTCTCTGAAACATTGTCTTCTGAGAGTAATACACACAGAGATGCTGCTGCAGTAATTCTGAAACTCTTAACTACTGCCTGCGTTCGCTGTCTGGCTTTGGTGGAGACGGTCAGTATATGTGTGTGAATACACACACGTGACACTTTATGATACAGAGTGCAGCGCTTGGAAGGAAACGTCAGGGACGGTAACCTTGTCGTTTCATGAGCTCCTCTGAGCTTCCAGTTGCACAGAATTCTTCTGTTAGTACACAAAGCTGTCAGTGTTACATCTCTGACTTTCTCACTGTGTAGAGACCCGTCAGACCTCTCAGGTCATCAGGTTCAGATCTTTTGCTGTTCCCAGAATCAGATCTCAGTCTGCTGAGGGTGCGTTCAGTTCTTGTGGTCATGCATCCGTGCGTACATTAAAATCACACTCAAAACCTTTTTATTCACACAGTTGATGTGTTTTTGTTGCCCTCTTCACTGCCATAAGCCATTTTAAACCTACACAGGTTTTTATGTCTGTCTTTTCTGTGTTGAGCACACTGGGTGTAATGACATGTGCTGTGGAGATGAAATTGTCATTGCCATTGTTCAGGATCTTTTTATATATTGAATTGCTGCTAATAACTTAAACTGAGAAAGACAAACATCATCATTAAACATCACATTCTTTTATTAGAACTTTGTGATGTATATTACAGCAACAGCTTAAAACTGTTTAAATACAAAACAGTTTTAATGTACTTTCCTGAATTATAGTTTTATTTTTGGGAAACAAAATAAACTTGTGTTAAGCATGTTTATTACCTTTTTTAAATGAATGCTATGAAATGAATGCTATACATGCATATCTACATACATTTAAAAAATAGACTCAAAATTATGTGAGGTATATTAAAATGGGTTTCAGTAGGGCAAATAACAAGTCTGATCTTTTGCACTTATTTTTACTGCACTGTAAACTTAAAGTACATTTAAAAAGAACAAAGAAAACAAAATGAATGTATACAAAATAAAACTATATTCCCTTAAAACTAAATACTGTACAGAGCCTGAGCTATCTTTATGGAGGGTTGTGTTCTCAGTGCTTCATTTTATGATAATTCTATTGTTGTTACTGCATGTCAAAAAGTAAAACATACAATCAAGAGGTATTCTAAATATGTGCCTTTTTTCAAATCAAAGAATGAGAATAGTTCTTGATAATATGTTTTGATGCTGCCTAGCTGGAAAATAACCTTCCAATAAACATCCTCCTGTTCCGCTTGACTGAGATAATAAGAAGGTAAAAAAACAAACAGGACAGGAACTGACTGCAGCTCAGATCATCATTGCAAAAAGGGTTTAGTGACAGCAGGGTTCATCAAACGCAGTTCTGTAGAGGTTAATGAAACACATTACCAATGGGCCGCTTCTCAGATCATCGTTGCATAAGTAATGCAGACTGTCACACAGTTAAGTGTCTTCTTTGTGGAACAAAATGAAAGAGTCATCTTTATAGTCCATAGCTAAAATAGGATCTTAAAAAAGAAAAGTAAAGCTATTTCACTTACTGCGGTCTCTCATTCGCTCGCTCAACTTCAGACAAGGAAAAAGGAAAAAAAAGACGAGGTAACTTCCAGAATTGCTTTTAAAATGTCAAAAATGTGTCTTGTCTCGACAAAGAATTCAGGATCGGTGAAATGTTCATTTTGTTAGAAAAGGAGAGAATTTCTGTTCTTTGCATTTCAACAGATGCTGATGAAATATCAGATAAACAAGACTGTGACGGAGCTCGGTAGACGAGCCTGTTCATCAACATAATAAACAGTTGTAGGCTTCCCGAAGTGTTAATTATCAGTTTTGATTGATTGTTTATTTCCCAAAAGAAGAAGGAAGACATCTGGAAATGTCACACAGATGGCATTCTTGCTTGCATGTTATATTCAGATTTTGATTTCTGCTAGAAGAGTGTGACGTCTTGTTTAGAAGTTTCTACACACAGATTTCTGAAACATTGTTGCTTTCGTGAAGAGGCTTACAGAGTTCACATTTCAGTAGTTGAGGGTCTGTCCAGGTTTCTGTGGTCTTCCTTCATATTTGTTTCTGCTTGTGTAGATGTACCATTTCTGAAGTTTTGACTTCATAAATAAAGATCATCATATTTTATAAATATATGTATATGATGTTGTTTTGCTTCTCTTTTTTTTGTCTTGCGTGCAGGTTTGAGAAGATGATCAGTGGGATGTACATGGGGGAACTGGTACGTCTCATCTTGGTAAAGATGGCCAGATCACAGCTGCTGTTCCAGGGCAAGACTACATCAGAGCTCCTCACCACTGGACACTTCAGTACCAGCTACATCTATGCAATCGAGAATGACAAGTTAGTTATTCTGTGTGTGTGTGTGCACGCGTGCATCTGCGCCCTGGCACTGTGTTCGTGACATCTCTCAACTGTATATTAGTAACATTGAGCCATGCCAGGAATTAAGATGGCAAATAGCAGCCACATCCTGCTAATAATATGATGCCGTGTAATGCTCATAGAAACTGCAGAGCATCCCAGAGCTACATCTGAGACCTGAGTTAGTCTGTTAAATGTTAATGACAGTTTATGACAACACAAAGAAAATGGCTGGACAGTTATGGCTCTTTTGGAATGCCTCTTCAGTGTAAAAATAACATGGCAACACTGCTGACGTCTTTAAAGTTGCATAGGTTGTAGGTTGTGGCTGTAGTCAGGAGGAAGAGCAGGAATCTACTAATTAGAAGGTTGGTGGTTCGATCCCTGGCTGCCCCCTGCATCACTAACCCCAAATTGCTCTGTGATGCATCGGAGTATGAATGCATGTGAATGGTAGATAGAAATAAAAGCACAGAAAGAAGTGCTTGAATGGTGTGAATGGGTGCATGAGGTATGTTGTATAGAAAAGCAGTATATAAGAATCAGTCCATTCACCATGCGGATGAAACTCATTCATGCTACAGAAGCCCAATCACAACACAAAATCTCTAACAGAATGGCTGAAAAGGCAAAGAATGTTGTTGTAATGGCCCAGTCAAAGTCCACACCTCATCCTGACTGAAATCAAGAACGTGTTGCATAAATGAATGCTGCCACACTGCAATGAAGTGAAGCAACGTTTTAAAGGAGAGCCAAAATGACTCCACAATGACCAGAGAGGGTGATAAAGTCACACACAACTCAATTACTTTGGGCCAAAATGACAATCACAATTATTTGTCACGATTATGTATTGATTCTAGTGACCAATTTTAATGCACTGTTTAATATTTAATGTGCACTGCTTTCACATCTGTTCACATCTTTGTATCAAAGTGGTCCTTCTTATTCACCAAATCTTTCAACAAAATTTAATCAACAGGGCATTACTTGCATTTTACATGCACGATCACTCAGTCATATTCATTTAATTGTGGGAAGCCATAATTGAGATTATAATTTGATTAATTGTGGAAACCTGCTTCAAGCGGCTGAAAATTTCTTATTTATCCTTAATGCATGTTTATCGGGTCTTTCAAAGAATCTTGAACAGAAATCTTCCCCATCAGCAAACATGGTGGTAGAAGTACAACATCCAGGGAAGAGATAGCCAGACCATCTCAGTCCATTTCCTGAAATTGTTTTATTTTTTATTGCCTTCTGGTACATAATCTATTGATAGGTTAAATTCTGATTTTGAATATTCAGAGTGGGCAGTGATTATATGCTAGTAATTAAAAATGTGCTGAGAAGGTCCAGGAGAAAGACGGAAGAGGCGTACAACCCAAAGAACACCTTCCCCACAGTGAGTGTTATGCCTGGGATCGTTCAGTTTGTCTGGACCTGGTGACCTCATCAAGGTGCAAGGAGTCATGAAGAAGGATATGTGGAGATTTTGAAAGAAAACCTACAGCAGTGAGCACCAAAGCTGAGTCTAGATCCTCCCTTTGTCTCACATCTCTCCTGGTGGAGAACTACCTCCTGAAGAACAAAGTGAATCTTACTGACTGGCCTACACAAAGCCCTGACCTGAATCTCACTGAAAATCTGTGGGATGAACTGAAGACTAAGATCCTTGCCAGAAGAACATCAAATGTGGAGAAACTTAAGAGACAGAAATTATTTAGTTTTTGAAAACTGCAACAAATGAGTGCAGGCTGTTATCCAGCAACAAGGATACACAACTAACTGTTAGCATGGAGGCTAATGATTTTGATGCTGTTAGTTTTTGTTTTTTGCAAAATGATTATGTTTCTCTGTGCAACATAAAATAATGTGAGCATCTATAATACATCTAGGATGTTTGGAACAGCAGTGTTCAATTTTTTCTGCCCTGTTAAAGAACACTTGGCACATGTTTAAAATAAAAAGACATTTTTATAGGGGAGGGTAATAATTCTGTCCTCATGCTCTTCTTCTGTTCTTCACATTCATTTCTTGACTTTCCTGCCTGCAGAGATGAGGAAGGCATTGCTAGTGCTGAGAAGATACTCCGTGGCCTGGGGTTGGACCCATCGGTTGAGGACTGCATAGCAACTCGGAGGGTGTGTCAGATTGTATCCACACGGGCCGCACACCTGTGCGCTTCCTCTCTAGCATCAGTTCTGCGACAGATCCGGGATAACAAAGCTGCTGAGAAGTTGCGTGTCACTATTGGAGTGGATGGCTCTGTTTACAAGACCCATCCAGAGTAAGTGGATCACTTCTGTTTTGGTGGTTCTCGCCCACATCTCATGATTTGTGTCACTGGCACTTTTTACTGTAGCTGTGGAGTGGCTGTGGCAGTGTTTATCATTTCACATCACGGTTTTACTATTTGTTCAGTGTACCTGCATGTCCCTGAGACAAAGAATATAAAAGCACAAAGACGAGCCTCAGGGAGCTGATCTCAGCGAAGAGCTGTAATCTCCACATGTTTGCTCTGTGTGATTAGAAATAAGTCAGACAAACAGTTTGAAGAGTGAATGGGAAGGATAAATGATACATGGTAAAGGAGCATCGTCATGTTCACTTATAAAATAACAGATCAAAATCCATCTGTTACAACTGTAGTTTAGAAATTTGGCTTTTAAAATGAACTGAAAGCGAGTCCTTATCTTTCTGTCCATTTTTTTATTTTAAAGGGAAATTGCTGCAAGCTGAATTGCCTACAACTTCCCATTTCCAGGTTTCCTAGCTGGCTTGATTATGCACTGCTTTTAGTGTAACTGAAAATGAGAATCTATAAAATATACAGCTTTTGTTGCAATATGCATTTGTGTTATTGTGTTTTGTTTGGTTTTTCTGACAGGAAGGGTGTGTTCAAGAGAGAAAACTGCAACCAGAGAAAGCAACCGCTAGTTTTGTGTTGTTCAAAAAATGAGCAATCCTAAGTGATGCATTGTTTTTACACTCCATGGAGTGGAGAGCTAGGGAGAAGCTAATGGGCACAGTTGATTTTTATTTGTGTGCCAGAGATCGTAAGCATGACTTTACCATATACTCAGTTATAAGACGTGGCTACACAATGTTAATCCCCGAATAAGGAAATGTTCATCTAAATAGTTTATAGAGAATGTTTTGATAATTGGTGTAGAGCCGCTTAAATGTAAAAAATTATCAAAACACAGCAGAGCAAGTTGTTTGGTTCCACCTGTACAAGTGAAAAGGCATAGCAGAAGACACAAACAATTAGGATTTAACCAAACGTGTGTCTTTTCTAGGTTTTCTAGGAGGCTCAACAAAATGGTTCGTCGACTGGTACCCGACTGTGATGTGCGTTTTTTGCAGTCGCAGGATGGTAGTGGGAAGGGTGCAGCTATGGTGACGGCGGTGGCCTTCCGACTCGCCAACCAAAATGCTGAGCGGCAGCGCATCCTCGACACGCTGCGCTTGAGTCGCGAACAGCTGCTGGAGGTAAAGAGGCGATTCGGTGAGGAGATGACGCGAGGTCTGTCAAAGCAAACCCACGAGCAGGCCAGCATCAAGATGCTTCCCACTTACGTCCGATCCACTCCAGACGGATCAGGTCGGTTTAACCACACCTCCCACAACCCCTGGCTCGTTTTTGAGACGAGGTTTCTGTTTTTCTAATATAATGAATTAATGTCTTTGATTCCTGAACAGAACAAGGCGATTTCTTGGCTTTGGACCTTGGAGGCTCCAGCTTTCGAGTGCTTCTGGTGCGAGTGCGAAGTGGAACGAGGCGGAATGTGGATATGCAACAGAAGATCTACAGTATCCCACAGGAAATCATGCAAGGCACAGGGGAGGAGGTAGTGCTTCAACTAAAGTTGATTGACAGAAAGCTACTTGTGATTAGGAGCTAAATTAAAGCCAAATGTTAGTTAGAACTTGCCATGTCAAAGCACAATACTGTGGATGTTTACAAGAGTGATGCATTGTACTTTGTTACCTTATAATATTTCTTTGCATTTTGTTTTTCTGTTTTGTTGTTCTCTAGCTGTTCAACCATATTGTTGACTGCATGGCTGACTTTTTGGAATACATGGGCATGAAAGGAGCATCTTTACCTTTGGGTTTCACGTTCTCCTTCCCCTGTGATCAAACCAAACTTGATGAGGTAATTTTTTTGTGTTCATGTAAAAATGAGCTATAATCTATATGAGGTCAGACTGGTTACATCTTTCTCTTGGTGCCTTTCACCAGAAACATTTATACCTTAAACGCCTTCTTCAGTCTTCTTCAGTATGAGTTTAGACTGGACGAAAAACTAAGCAAACTTCACGATTCAGTAGTTTGTAGAATCGCCTTGCAGCAGTAACATGATGTAATCGTTTTCTGAATGACTTGAATCAGTGTCCCACATCATTGTGGAGGAGTTTTGCCCACACCTCTTTACAGCGTTGCTTCAGTTCATTGAGTTTTGCAGGAAGTTGTTTTTATACAGTTCTCATGAGGTCCCACCGCAGCATTTCAGTCAGCCTGAGGTCTGGGCTTTGACGGGGCCATTGTCCAGTATTTAATCAACGCCGTGATTATTTTCTTTTACAGCCACTCTGTTGTAGAGTTGCTGATCTTCTTAAAACCTACAGTTTGTTGCATGACCCAATTTTTGTCAAGGTTTAGCTGTCAGACAGATGGCTTTTTCTAATTACTAATTAATTTTCTAACTATTATTACTATGATTTAGGCTTGAGGAGACTGATATGTAGCTCTTTTTGTAGATAGCACACCAGAATGCCCCGGATCAGCAAAGTGCCCAAACTTGTGCTTTTATAGAGGTGCTCACACTTTCTGATGATCAGTTCATCAAGTACATTTGATTAACAGCACCTGGCTTCTACCTGCACTGTTCTCTGGTTTAGTTTTTGTTAAATAAATAATGATGCGGTGCAGTATGTCATGTTTTGTAGTTGCTCTGAGGTTGTATTTATCTAACTGCTTGACCTGCTACGGAGCAGATTATTTCATTTATATCTTCTTATATTTAAAACGTTCTTCTTCACGCTGTCTGCGAGCACAGGAATGTTTCCGGTAGAGAAACTGGTCCAAACTATACTCAGTTTTCTAAACTTACTGGGACACTCTGGTGGCGAGTACACCTCGGCTGTAGCAATCATAGCCTTTTGCATACTCAGTCAAAAAAAAAAAACAACTACAAATACTAACAATCAAATGTTCCCAGCAGCTTGAAGTTTGAACAATCAGTGAACTATAGGGAGTGTTGTTTGGATGATGATGAAAATAAGAAGCCCTGCAGAATAAATTTGAACTCTGAATCATCGCCCCAAAACAATATACCCAGAATAGGGTGTCATGCAGACAGGGTTACATAAAGAAAGATATTTTGGTGAGTTGTGAATGTGATTGTATAAGTGGACTCGGTTAGCGACAATTGATGACAACAACCTGCCACATATGTTAAGCCATGATTGAGCAAAGCGCTCAAGTTTTTGTCATTTTTGTTTCTTTCGATCATTTTCCTGCTAAGTTAAAGAGCTTAGATACTTAGACGCTGCACACAACAGAAATACATACATGCAAGTTTGACGGAATGAAAAAGTGTTTTTTACTGTGTTTTACTTTTTTTGTCTTTTGCTCTTTTATGGAGTTTATGTGCGTGTCATTAGTTTGTAAACACAATCTCTCAAAAAGTTTTGAATTAATTCTGATAAAACTCTGTAGGTTTGTAAAATGCAATCATAAAAATCATCCATGAGGTCTTCAAGGTCGACTTAATGATTTATTGGTTGAAAATTGACAAAAAGCCTTAAACCTTCAAGGTCAATAGATTTGATCTGAAGGTAAGTGTGATAATGATGCTCTATAGGCCTTTTTATGTTTCTTACAGCCATTGTTTGTATTGACAGCATCTATTATTCATTATAATATCTATTATCCATTATGTACTCTATATAATGTTTGTGGTATCAAAGTACAAATCTGTTATGCTACCCTTCCCTGATTTTTACTGCACTACAAAATCCTGAAAGTAAAATAAAAAATACAACTTAAAAAAAGAAGTAGAACAAGAAGAAAAGTGAATACTGCCCAGAGAGTGAAGGTTTGTCTTCTCTGAGTGCTTCTCATTTTTGTTTGTTTTGTTTTCTAATTGAGAGCTGAGTTGTTGTTGTGGTGGTTTTTTTTGTGTGTGTGCTTCAACCTTCAGCTCTAACGACACCCTGACTACAAATTTTTTTTTCTTTTCTTTGCATGCAAAGAGCAAAGTGAACCAAAGACAAATTTCATGTTTGTGTGCACAAACTGGGCTAAATACGAGTGATCCTGATTCTGACTGTGTAATTTGTCTAGGGCATACTTCTGAAGTGGACAAAGGGTTTTAAAGCCAGCGGCTGTGAGGGGAAAGATGTAGTCGCGTTGCTTAAAGAAGCTGTCCGCAGCAGACAGGTCAGTACATAAATTTTAATCACAATTTTAAAGTCGGTTCAATTCAGGTGACTTTTTTCATACATCTGTCAAAGCGCAGCAACAGTTGCCTCAAGGGGCAAGTTGCCGACAATAATACAGAATTGTGGCCCTGATTAATGTAATAAAAAGAGCCAAAGTGGCGTACGTACAGACTGTGCCATTCATGTTAAACAGTCACATGTAAGACCCAGGAGAGCAGCACTCTGAGAGATCCACCTACACTTGTCAGTAGATGTCTGAATTTATTTTCTCGCCAATGCTTTTAGTCACGTCTTTTGTTTCTGATTGAATAACAAGTACCTCCGTTTTATTGCATGAGATGTAGAAAATAGATTAAAATGGTCTTGTGTGATTCTTTGAATACATTTTTTTGAATTTGTGTTTATCTTCTGTTTATGTTTATGTTCTGAGTATACACACACACACACACACACACACACACACACACACACACACACACACACACACACACACACACACACACACACTCACACACACACATACATGTGTGTGTGTGTGTGGCTGATATTTAAGATAAAGTAATGTAAGCAGAGCTTGTTATAAAAATACAGAATCTTATGGCAGTTATATAATCTGACAATTTACCAAACTATGATTTCCATCTTGTGTTTTTCTGTGATCACAGTGTTAGATGATGCACTAAAGCAATATGACGGTTCTCAGACCCCCCCATGGATAATATTAATATTTATATTTAAGCTCAGTTCCAGTTCATAGATAAAAATTTGTTTGATTACTTTGCTTCCAGGAATTTGATTTGAACTTTGTGGCAGTAGTTAATGACACAGTGGGAACCATGATGACTTGCAGCTATGAGGACCCCAAATGTGAGGTGGGACTCATTGTCGGTAAGTTTGGCCACCCCCCTCCTTCTTTGAAGTCTTTTTTTAAGCATCGAAGTTTATTTATTGTTTGCAAACATTGTCTGGTATATTTCTGTATTATCTCTGTAGTCAAGCTGTTCTATGAAAGTCCTCGTATTTTGTCTGATTTCAATTCAGGCACAGGGACAAATGCCTGCTACATGGAGGAGATGCATAACATCGACCTAGTGGAGGGTGATAAAGGCCGCATGTGTGTCAATGTCGAGTGGGGAGCGTTTGGTGAAAATGGTGAACTAAACGACTTTTGCACAGAGTTTGATCGCCTCGTCGATGCCTGCTCTAACTACCCTGGGAAACAGAGGTACTGGATTGTTAATAAATGGAATATCCACAGTGTTGTCTATTACAAATATCTGAAAAGTGCCAAGATTCACAACAAACAGCATCACATGTAGTTACCATTATGAACACGTAAGGGAAAAACAAGACAAAGACACACTGGCTCAAGAAACACAGAAGAGTCAGGGAATCTGTAGTAAAATAATAATGCTACCAATTTAAAGACACATGGAGAGTGCACTACACTACAATTCACCACTGTGACAGTTGTTTGAATTGATAAGCTCATAGTGTCACACATCAAGAGTGGCAGTAAAGCAATTCCAGCGGTCAGTTATGACATTTACCACAATGACAAAGTTTCAGTGTTGAAAACTGGAATCACAGATTTTTTATAAATGATTGATATTATTTTTTTAGCTAGAATTTATACTGAGCTCTGGAAGTGCTCAGTATAAACTAGACTTTTAAGCTGTCTATGACCACATGTCAGATAATCTTGCCTTTGTCAAATACTTAATCCAATTCAAAAATTATGAAGGATTTCATTTCCTTTTCGTTACAAAAGGGTAACATGTTACCCTGCATTAACGTCAATATTTTATTTCTCTTTAATGCCTAAGATGAGGTTTATGGTTATGTTAACTATTGGTTGATGTTGGTTTGTGATGATTATCTTGCTGAACAAATTATGCAAGGGATAAATCTTTAATTCTCACAAAGCTTATTTTCTGCAGTAGTCCAAATGTTAGCAGTGGCTTTTTGTCTAGTGAGCCAGAGTGATGCTAACTTTCAGGTTGGTCTGTCGGGAGGGGAGAGCAGGCCTGCAGCAGCGTTCTGCTGTACGGATCACTCTCTGAAGAGCTTTTTGGTCCTTGGTCCAGCTGTTCCCTTACACATACATACATGCACACATAGTCCTTACGCAGCCTGCAGGTGTGTTTGGGGTCATTGTCCTGTTGAAGAATAAATGATGGTCCTGGGATGATAGGTCGCTGCAGGATGCTGTGGTAGCCATGCTGTTTCAGTGTGCCTTCAGTTTTAGATAAATCCCCAACAGTGTCACCAGGAAAGCACCCCCACACCATCACACCTCCTCCTCCATGCTTCACGGTGGGAACCGTGCATGTAGAGACCTTCCGTTCACCTTTTCTGAACCAAAGATCTAAAATCTGGACTCATCAGACCAAAGCACAGATCTCCACTGGTTCCTCTTGTTTCTTGGCCCAAACAAATCTCTTCTGTTTGTTGCTTTTCTTTATTTGTGGTTTCTTAGCAGCTATTTGACCATAAAGGCTGATTCACGCAGTCTCCTCTACTGGAACTCTGTGTGGGATTTATCTGGACTCTAATCTGAGCTGCTGTTAACTTGTGATTTCTGAGGCTGGTGACTCAGATGAGTTTATCCTGAGCAGCAGAGGTGACTCTGGGTCTTTCTTTCCAGGGGCAGTCCTCATGTGAACCAGTGATGCATTCAAAGTTTTAGCAATTTTCGAGACTGACTGACCTTCAATTCTTAAAGTAATGATGGGCTGTCGTTTCTCTTTAGTTAGCTGACTGGTTCTTGCCATAATATGTAATTCTGAAAGTTGTCAAATAGAGCTGTCAGCTGTGTACCAACCTGACTTCTGCACAAACAACTGATGATCCCAACCCCACTGAGAGGGCAAGTAATTCCACATCTGAACCCTGACAGGGCACACCTGTGAAGTGAAAATCATTTAATCTGAGTACATCACGAAGCTCACTGAGAGCAGACCAAGGGTTCGCAGCGCTGTCAACAAAGTAAAGGGGGGCTGCTTTCAGGAACCTAGAATATAAGACATATTTAGAGTTCTATATCAGTTTTTCCATATATCTCGCTTCATATAGTTAATGTCTTCTGTTTGTATTCTACAATGTAGGAAGTAGTGACAATAAAGAAAAAACATTAAATGAAAGAGTGTGTCCAAACTTTTGACTGGTAGTGTAAGTCTTTTTGGTGTGTGTGTTCTAATAAGCACAATTGCAGTAGTGCGAGAGGCTTGGCAGCAGATTAGAATAAAGTATAACATGTGTCCGTTTTCTAAATCAGCAGATTTATACACGGCCGTTCCTGTGACGCACAGTGCATTTCATTCAGTGGTTTTAGTGACATGTGGCTTAACAGCTTGCACTTAAAGAATGTATTCCTCCAGCAGTGAATCTATATTAAACTTATGAACTGAAAACATCCCGTAAAAATAAAAGTTTCAGTGAAAACATGGTGCTTCCAGCTGATTTTAAACGAAAACTTGAAACAAAACCAGTTCCCAATAGTTTTAATGTTAATCTCTCAGCTACAGACTGGCTGCTGTATAAGGCTTTGAGAGTAAATGTTAAAGATAGAAACAGAATTCAAACAGAGGATATGTACAAATTTGATCAGGAAGTTCATCCAGATGTCCTGTTGAAGGAATATATATTAACACTTAATATAACAATTAAAACAATTGCTGTAAAATTGTTTGCTTCCAACAGGGAAAAAAAGAAACACAGTTGCATCTAAGAATCTATAATTATTAGTGATGATTATCAGGAAAACACAAAGACTTTAGACTCTACTGAAAATGCAGCCGTCCTGCTCTCCCTGCAGATGTGAGGGGTCGGTGGATTATACTGCACAGTCAGTCACTCAGTACCTTTGGCTCAATGATAGAGACTCAGCATAGCTGCCAGCTAAGAGCCGTTTGTACAGCTGTCTGGGTGAGATAAGTGTTGTATTTTATTTTTATTAAATATCACAGTTCTTCTATGATTGTTTATCAAACTCCTGGATGGACTACAAGAAAACAGCTGAAATTTGTCTGCAGGAGAGTTTTTAAAGCAACATCTGTTACAGAGACGCTCTTAAACTAAACCGATGCAGAGTGATTTCCACTTGGGGTTCAGGTTTCATGCTGTCCATGTAAATAGAATTAAATTAAGAAAAAAAAAAAAGAATCAGCTAAACACATCAAACAGAAGAAGAGCTAAAGTAATCAGCGGTCATTTGATCAGCATCTCTGTAAATTTGCCGTCTTTAGATAGCTTCGCTTGTTGCTTA
>VURO01046334.1:0-11569 GCA_015108175.1 Pelvicachromis taeniatus | reverse complement strand
GTGCTGATACTCAGATAAGATACATATAACATCTGAGATAGTTTTCACAGAAGTAACGACTGTTTTTACACATGCATGTGTGTGACTTCTTCTTTCAAGCTACAGGACTGTGTCTGTGTTTTATTTATAGCTCTGACTTCACAGTTAAACACATCTGCACTTTTCAAGAGACATGGTGCTTCTTCTTTTGTCACTCTGAATAATTTTTTTTTCACTCCTGTGTTCTGCTTTTTCAATCGACTGAATAGCAAAGGAAACATTTTTCTTTAATACTGTTTGATTTGGATAGGCAAGGTGACTTGTTTAGGAACCTAATATAAACGTCTTTTCTTTTTTCTTTTAAATGTCTGCTGTTGTGTAAATTTTTCTTCCCACCATTTCAGGAATACAAATATTTTTGACAACTCACCATTTTTTAACAGCTCCCACTCCAGTGGCTATCAGAATAATCAGCAAAATCACACCTGCTCCAGAGGCTATGAAAGTATTCTGCATGTTGTCTGTTCAAAAAGAAAGCACATTGAATATCTTGTTTTGCCATATGAATATACAGTGATAATAATTAATGCTGTATTCTTAAGATTTAACATTTTTCTTACCATTAACAGGTAAAGAGAGTGTAAGGTTTGCATATCCCAGTGTGTTGTTTGCCAGGCAGTGAACAAACTTAAAGGAGCCAAAGTCTGTCTGCAGAGTCCCAGTAGTAACAGAGCCAGCTGTCTCTACGTTGGTACTTTGCAGGATTCTGTCATCAAGAACAAAATAGACCATGCTGGGAGGCCTGGACTCCACGATGCACTCACACTTTACCACGGCATACTCAGAGAAACACTTAGAGGACGTCTTAATGTCAGGGACATCTGTATGGACAATAGATAACTATAATTAGACTACATGTGGATAAAAGTAGCTGCTCAGCAATCTAAACTCATGCCATGTTGCCATGATGTTAGGAGAAGTTTTGAACTCTGCATTAATTGAGTGAGATGACTTTTAAACACTGTGCGCTTCAGCACTCGGTGACACTGCTGTGTAACTTTATGTTAATTGTGAATTTTTTTCCTCCACGATATTTCAAAAATGGACTCACAACAGTAACATCCTGTTACAGTACCACACTCAAGTTAAATGAGGCAGACTGTACAGCTAGGTGACTGATTTTATACACCAGTGGCAATGGGCCTGAAAACACCTGAATTTAAAGACTAATAGGCTTGGCCTAGCATTTTTGTCAATAAAGTTTATCTTTGACCCACAAGAAAATCTATTTTGTTGTTATATTTCTTCCATTGTGTACTTACATAACACATTGAGCTGCACGGTGCTTGATCTGCTTTGTCCTACTTCATTGACAGCAGTGCAGTACATGGCCTCCACTGAGTGTCTGGAGACATTTGACATTATGTAGGTTTGTCCCCTGGTGTCCAGAGCACCAGTTTCACTGTGCCACTCGTAGCTGCTGACAGGGTTAGCATCACTGGAGCACTTCAGGTGTACAGTTTGTCCCTCATTCACATCTGACTGGTGCTCAACCTTCACATTCACTGGAGCATCTGCATAGAAACATTCAGCCCTTCATGTTACTGTGCAGAATTTTGTGTTCTTTTACATAGTGAGGTTAAAGTTTAGCTCCTTTTAACATTCTGACACGATGGTGGCACTGAAGGAAACCTTCGGGAAGTTGCCAAAGTCAGCAACATTTCGGAGATGACGAATATACTGACAAAATATCAAAGCAGTCCATCCAGCAGTTCTTAAGACTTCACTGACTTTCAATCAGTGATTCATTGTCATACCACTAGACTGACATCACTGTCCATTAAGACACAACACAAATAAAATAAAGGAAAGAAAAACTATTTAATAAATAATTCATACACACATTAAAAAAGGAAATGCATATAGTGTTGCATAGAATTTAAAGTTCTTTGTGGCACAAGCTCGTTCAGTGTAATTCAGGCAACTTAAAAATGACTTACAGTATCAGCAAGCAGAGGTTTTGGCAGTTTGCAGGTCTGTAGTATTTGGGTAGCAACTGTCATGGTCCTGGGTTGGTTACCCAGCGTTTTAAGTTGTTGCCGTTTTTGTGTGTTATCTCAGGTCCCTTGCCCTCATGTTTCCTGTTTTACTTTGAAGGTCTTGTCTTTTGTCAATGTTTCTAGTCTTGCTTCCCATGTCTTGTTAGTTCTGATTTGTCCCTGCTGTGTTCTTGGGGCCTGTTCCCCATCCCTCTCGTTATCCCAGTGTATTTAAGTCTGTGGTTGTCATTAAGTTCTTGTCAGGTCGTCTGTTGTTCATGTCTGCTGTTATCTGTACTCCGTCTTCCTCGTCATGTTTCCTTCTCCAGGTTTTGTTATATTCAAGTTCTGTTCTTTGTGTTAATGTTTAGCCTTTAGCTCTTCCCAGTTTAGTTTAGTTAGTTCTCTGTGGTTTGCGTTTTGCCTCTTTTATTTCTGTATTCCTTCCAGTCATTAAAGGGCTCGCCTTTTGTTTAAGTCTGTTCCACGCTCCATTTTTGTCTGCATTTTTGGGTCCACCTCCTCACCACACAGTCTGCACCCGCCAGACCGTGACAGCAACACAAAATCCTTTGTCTTTAAAAAGGAACTGGGCAGCATGACTTAGCTTTGCAAAGTTTGCAGTCATTCACTCGACCAAGAACTCCTCTGTATATCAAAGTATTCTAGAGACAAACATGATGCTAAAGCTTGTTTGTAGCTTGCTCTTACAACTGGTTAATAATCCCAAGAACATTACCTACCAAAGAATGACTGACAAAGAATCGAGGTTTTGCACTTGTGTCTTCAAAATTTAGTTCTCAACCAGATTAAAATCATGTGGTGACAACTTAAAAGAGAGCTGTGCATAAACAAGTGTCCACAAACCTTAAACCTGAAATTAAGCGACCCTCTAATGAAGTGAAAGATGAAATTTCTCCAAAATAATGTGAGAGACTGATAGTTATACAGAAATGGCTATTTACGTTGTAAGTTACTGTAGCTAAAGGTGGTTCGTCATGCTATCGAATCATGGGGTGTGCTTAGTTTTCAAATTAGTTCTGTGTAAGCGTTCTTTATCATGATTGCACATATAATATTTTTCGCCTATAACTGAGCACATTAACTCATCCACATACACAATCAAAAGGCACCTTTTTCTATGCCAACTTGTAATAAATACATATTTAAAGATAAACAGTTTCACATTCTGCATAAAGAAAAATGAAAACGTTTGAGTAACAAATTAAACTGTAAGATTTCTCACTTCTTCAGCTCAGTTTTTGTTTTAACTTTAATTCTGAGTATTTATGTTTCTATCCCCTGATTTGTTCTAATTCTAACAATTTTCACTAATTATAACAACTGTGTGCACACATGATACAAAGCATCCATGCCAACACGATCTCATCCCAATGCGTAACATACCGATGCATGTGACAAATTGTCGATATGTTACGCTTTCGGAGGCTGAGAGCCGGTTGGAATGAATCTATACATGGATGTGTGTTTTACGTTCTGATCATGAATCACTCTCTCGGCATCTGCCCAGTCTGATCAGAGTCTTTTTTTTTCTCTCCTCCTGATCCTTTCATATTGTGTACCTCACTTTTTCTACTAAACCACCCCAATGTGATGTTGTGTAATGTATGTGTGGTCCAGATAGGTCCAATTTCACTGCAGGAAACTGTAGTGACAATAAAGGCTTTCATCATCATCACTTTGGAAAACACGGTGTGATATGGTTAAGGTTATGGTAAGGGCTTGAATAGATGGCTGGAGCCTCTGCTCTAAGCATGTGTTACCGCCACAAGCAGCAATCTATTGGATTCATTTGAAAACCCAGAGCATCTCATGAGGATGCAGAAGGGTACCTTTTGTATTCCTACGACACTTCTTGTGTCGTAGGACCCAAGCAGTGTCTCCTGTCACTGCTTGGGTCCGGGGGGAGGGAGCGGGCACCTCTTTCATGTTACTGCCCGGCCCTAGACGGGTCGTAACACCGTGACAAATCGTCAGTATGTTATGCATTGGGAATGAGAATGCTCGATCCATGCCTTTTTAGAAGTTTTAGACCCCTATTTTTCATTATGTTGGTCTGTGCTTTCTTAGCCTGGTTTGTTGCAATTTAAGTTTTCACTCATGGTTTTTATAATCTCTATAATCTTCTCTTTATAACTGTAAGGAACATTGTATTCTAGAGTTTGAAAACGTGATCATTTTTACAACACTTACATGATCTTCTTTTATCATCTACATATATTTATCAGTGCACACTTACATTTTACTTTAAGGGTCTTGGATGTTTCCCGATGCTTTCCACCGTGGTATGCAACTCTGCATTGTAAAGTTTGGTTGTGATCAGTGCGGTTTGAACGAAAGGTCAAAGTAGATGATGAATTCCACTGGCCTGGAAGCGTCTGTGTTTGATTATGCTGCACCCCAGAGTGACTCCAGTGGAAAGACGGTGGATATGTGGGGCAGGAGTGCAACACAGAGCAGGATGCAGACACAGTTTGACCCTCCTTTATGTCCTCTTCCACAAATAAATGACTGGAATTTGGTTCACCTGTGTAAACAAGATCATGATTTTAAGACTCAAACTAACTCTGATTAATTTAAGTACAGTCTATTGCAAATCCAAAGACCAATCCAAGTCAGAGTTTTTGAACTTCCAAATACCTTAATTCATAATACTAATATATAAAACAGATTAAGGCAAGGAGAAGGGAATAAGAGAGAAAAAAATCACCACTCTTATTGAAAATATAACAGTGTGCTGTGTGGCAGGTGAGGCAGGACCCAATCGCAGCACTCGGAGACTAAGGGGTAAACTAAAGATGCAGCATTATTGCTGTACGTAAAAAACTTGAATACAAAAACGAATCTAAGGAACTTGGGGCAAAACCAAGAAGTCTAAATAACAGAGAGACACGCACAGTATGGGGGGACAACACGACAGTGAGCAGAGAGAGCTATACGTCCACACGTACACGAATATTTTCTGTTTTCGTTTAAAAAAAAAATCCCATCCACACGTGCAGTTTTGAAAAATATCTCCGTCCACATGTAAACGCCAAAAACGCATTCAGGAACATGCCAAATCCTAGCCGTGTTGGCCAATCAGAAGTAAATGGTAAATGACCTGCATTTGTATAGCGCTTTACTTAGTCCCTAAGGACCACAAAGCGCTTTACACTACATTCAGTCATTCACACACTGGTGATGGCAAGCTACATTGTAGCCACAGCTGCCCTGGGGCGCACTGACAGAGGCAAGGCTGCCGGACACTGGTGCCACCGGGCGGTCTGACCATCACCAGTAGGCAAACATGGGGTTAGTTTCTTGCCCAAGGATACTTTGCATATAGACTGGAGGAGCCTGGGATCGAAGCACCGACCTTCTAGAGGTGACCCGCTCTACCATCTGAGCTACAGCCACCCCTTTAAGAGAAAACAGGGTTTTATGCAGTACTGCTGAAAAGCTGTTGTGTTTTAGGCAGCTAATTTTGTGTTACTTTTCAAGTGCCTTCATCATTTCAAACGTTAATAACCAAAGACAGTATTTTGGCTTGTGTAGACTCACAACTTAGGAATGAACAAAATGCGTACAGCATACACACATTTAATTAAAAAATAAATAAATATTCAAAACCAACGTCTGCGTCGTGATTGGTTTGTGAGAGCGTCTGTGTTGAATGGAGAAGTTCACTCTGACGCCTCTGTCTTTCTAAATAGAGGGACAGTAACTGCGTGTGTATATGTAAGCGTGTAAAAACTGTACAAAGACACACAATTTTGACGTTCCATGACTAAAACGAGCGGATGGGTAGCAGGTGGAAACACAGCTAACACTAATTAGGAATCAACATAGAAATACTGGGTCAAATGAACCAGTACCTTAACACTTTCCACAGAGTTCATAGAAATTCACTAATGAAACTATGAGTGTAAAATTTGAGTGTAACTGTATTTATTAGCATTCAGTCATTTAACTTACCGATCAGTGAAACAGAGATTTTGTTCTTTGAGAAGGAAAATGAGTCATAATTTTTCATTTCAATCCTGAAATGAAAAGTCCCTCCGTCTCTTTGTGTAAGTTTATCAATCATCAGAGAACAATTCGTCTTGCTGAGGTCTCCCAGCAGCTTTGTCCGACTCCGATAGTGATCCGGAGTTTGAGATTTATTAGAATGACAGATGACTTCATTGTCGTCATTGTACCAAATCCCTGTGAAGGCTTTGTTTTTGTGTGTGTGTGGTTCTGGGTAGCTATAAGAGCAGGGGATCACCACACATGAGCCAAGGAGACCTTTCACTGAGGATGGCACAGCAGCGCTCCAAGATGAAGCGTCTGTTGGCGTAACTGTAATAAAGTGCACAGTAAAATGTGATGAAACAAAGCACAAGAATAAGACAGCCAGCATAAGAAGGACAACTTAAATGTGTGGGAAAATACAGAAAAGAGAATACCAACATTATTGGTTACACAAAGATGTATGAAAATGTGAAAATTAAAGATTACAGCTATACTTTAACAGTGTATACTATCTATCCATACCTTTAATGCAAATGTAGATGAAGAACAAAGACCATGGTGAGACCATCTTTTCTTCACGCTGTCACATCAACAAATATGGTGAGAAAGACGCCTGTGTCTTTAAACAATTTCCTTCAGAAACGTGTGAGATGAATTTCCATCCTACTTCACACATTCTGCAACCACTTTATCAAACTCATGTAACTTTTTTTTTTTTTGCATGTGGTGTACAGTGGAGAAGACAACTTAATCATTGTATGTATATTTTTTCTTTGTTAGCTTTTATAAATGGTTTGAGCGTGGCGTCACAGCGCGTGGCTTCCTGCTAGTTTTGCATTCTTATTTACTCATCAGTGTTCACAGTTAAATGTGGTTACACAGTATGGAGCTAAATGTGGAAAAATGTTGCCGTTAATTTCGGCATGTTTCAGTTTACAAACGGCGCCCCATAACACAGCTGGTCCCCCCAGTGTAAACGTGAGCAGAAGAGAGAAGCCAAGCACACCAAACGTTTCAGACTGCAGAAGGAAACAGAAACTACTGACTGCAGAACTGTAGCGTCCCTCCAGAACAAGACACAGGCGGGGTTATTCTGTTCACTGGCTGTTTATTAGGAACAGTACACACTGTGGGCCGCAGCCAACGCCAAAACAAAAAAAGTGCTCCGTGAAAAATCAAAACAGTCCTTCCCTCTCGAACTCGCGCTCCTTTTTCCACGCACACAGACACATACACGCTCAACCAACCACAAGCACGTTCTCCTACAGACTCTGTCATAGATAGCTGATATGATTGGTAGGCACTGCATCAGTAGTGCATCTGACTGAAGACTGACTGAGGACGCCCTCTGCTGTCTTGGTGGGGAGCCCACCCTCCCCACTGCACTCATAAACTCAAATCTGTCTTTGTGAACAGTGTAGACTTTGGCTTTCTAAATTAAGGATACATTAAACTTTGCTATTAACACGTTTAGACTATCGTCATTGTTTTAGGCTCGTTCTATGGTTTAATTATACTGTTCAGCTTTTTATGGCGGTATATTCGTCTCTATTCTTTTGGATGCAGCTACACTGGCGACTAGTAAAGACTGTCACACGTTAGTGTTACACTGTAACATTTCCTTACTTGGATGTAGCCTGTGACTAAAAAAACATGATTTTTTTCTATTCCAAACTCTTAGTATCTGAGTCTGAAGACAAAAAATAAATCAATAAAGTTTGTATTTCTCATCAGACTATACGCCAAAAAAACAACAAACGAAACAAACCCCCCCTAACATTTGCTTCCATTTCAGAGAAGAAGCAGACCTTTTTATGGTTCCAGCTCCTTGTCAGTGACAAGATGAGAGAAACTGTCAGTGCAGGTGAGCTCTGTCATGGTTCATTCATCTCTCATTTGCAGGCTTGCACTTGAGGGCAACCAGTTGATCCACCCCCCAGTCAACACATGCATGTGGGGCCCAAATGGGGAGTAGCAGACCTAATATTTGGGGCCCAGCAAATTTTGAAATTATTCACATTCTGTAACACAGTGTGGAACAAAAAAACTGTTTAGTGAGAGATGTCTTCAAGTATGTATGCAAGCCAGAGAGAAACATGTGGTCATTCCTGCCAGTAGTCACACGGATACCGGCAGCACGGTGGTTAGCATTGTTGCCTCACAGCAAGAAAGTCCCGAGTTCAATCCCACCATCAGGCCAGGGTCTTTCTGTGTGGATGTTCTCACCGAGAACTGTGAGAGAATGTGAGTGTGACTGGTCGTCTCTGTCTATGTGTTAGTTCTGTGACAGACTGGTGTACCCCGCCTGTTGCACCAAGACAGCTGCGATAGGCTCCCTGAAAAGGATAAGTGGAAACGAATGAATGGATGAATAAAAAACCCATAATTTCCCTCAGTTGATTAATAAAGGGTTTGTAATTAATTTCATCTCATCTCTTGTACAGTCTATCTAACCCTAGTCACTAAGGTATACCTCTCTTGCACACACAGTGGCCTTGCCATGCGGTTTCCTCCTCTATCTCTTGCACCAATAAACCATATGAATGTAATGTACCACAATGTAATCTGGCTGGTAGGAGCCTTTTTTTTCAAGCTGCCTGTAAAGCACAGATATTGACCACAAGAAAGTGAAACTATATTACTAAATCTAAAGACACAGCTGTAGCTTGTAGCATACTTATACTATACTTGACACCGCATAAACTCTCACATAAATGCAGTATAAAAAAATCTTAATTCACTGATAAAACTGTTTGGAAGAACAATTACAGCTGTAGTAAGTGTCTGTTATTCAAACATCAAAAAAAAAAATGTTACAACTATGACCCTATATCACTTCAAAACCTTTAAACCCTCGAAATTCCCTCTTTCCATGGCGGCCAACAAAGTTATACTGCCTGGAAAGAGCATCGTCCATAATGAAGGCCATCATTCTTCTGGTGGCTCCATCAGCAGTGCTCCCTCCAATCTCTGCCACAACAGAAACCTTAGGACACAAAAGGACATTAATTTTACTGACAGTAGCACCTTCAGTCACACCTAAAGAAGACAAGTACAGCTACACAGTAATTAGGTGTAATAATATTGATGCTGAGAAAGAGTAAAGTGTCAACCACTGTCTGATGCAAATGCAAAGAGCTAAATGAATAACTGAAGTCACCCATAAAGTAGTGTTTAGTTTGAAATTCTGTTTGTTCTTACTTTTTAAAATGTCCGTGACTCCAACTTCACGTCATCTTTGTGCGCTGCTGACCTCCAGTGTGGATCAGCTTTTAAAGGAAGGATCAGCTACAGCCTCCATTCAGCCACACCCTGCCTGTCCCTCCCCCTGCTGCCAAAACTGACTTTAACTAAATTCACTACAAAATACTTTCTGCTTTCAGTTTATATATTTGCATAATTTTTTTTTTAGTTTACTTCAATATTAATAACAACAATAACTCTGTTATTTATTTATTTGTCTTGCAGTGCCATCTTTTGGCCATTTATAATAATTTAACTGAAGGAGGCCAGTCTGGACATCTAATAAGCTTTTTTGGTACGCCTTGTCTTTCCATTTAATAGTTTCACTTGCATTTTTATTTTTTAACCGCTTTTTATTTCTGTGTTCGTGTGGGAAGATTAATCAGAAAGTTTTTAATAGTGGACAATTGATCACATTGGCAATGTTTCTTTCTTTCTTCTACTCTTATTTTAAACACGTGACATGTGAAGAGATTTGTAGTTCACTTTATAAGTTAGAAATAGGTTAAATAAATGGTACAAGTAATTTGGGTATATTGACACTGCCCACAATGAATAAAGACTGAAGGTGTTATAAAGTGAGCTGCAAATCCTTCTGCAACCCCCTCTTGCTCTGTGTAGGACAAAGGGAGATACGATCAAGTGGAAGATCCCCAAAAGTTGTAAATTCCAGGGAAGGCAACTTACATGACCATATTTGGGGGAATGAGCACGCACTTGCACTCAGTTCCGGTCTTGTCTTTGAGGCCTCGAACTAAACGAATCAGGGCATAGTTATGGAACATAACACATGCAATATATAAATAAAAATAATAATAATTAAAAATACAATTAAAATCCTTACATAAAAGACAGCTAACTGAGAGTAAAGCTAGAATATGGCAATATCAGAAGAAAAAATACATAAATTCTCTACGATGAGGGAAGAAGGAACAGAGCTCCATGATTTTTCTAATATGATGTGAACCAAGTTTATGGTTCATATCATATTACATCAATATGAATTCTTCATCAAAATGTCAATTCATATCACATGGCAAAATGTAAACATCTGTACAACTGTACTGTTCAGGAGTTGCAAGAACTAATGTCATCCTGCTGCGGCATGATAATGGAAAGAATTTATCTGACCAAAAGCACATCTACAGAGAATGAATTGTGTCTAGACAGTAAATTTATAAACAATAAAAAGTTATGAGATATTATTTTTGCACTGACAAAGTGATTCCCAAAATGTTATTAGCTGAAAGGTGTCTTCTAAAACTGAACAGGTAAAGGGCATTAGAAGAAATAGCATGCCCAAAAAGCTATCTACCACAGATGAACGATGAACAGTATCTGAAAGTAATTTCCTTATTAAAAAATGAGAAAGAAAAAAAAAGAACCTGAAAAATGCATCTGGCCCTTCACTTGAGCCATCTAGTGATCAATGAAATCGATGGAATTATGACTCATTGTATTATAACTAATGCCGGCCTCATATTACGACTTTGTAGGTAATCCCATGTCTCCATCTTTGCCTGTGGAGACTCCTGCCCAGTTAAACTGAAGTCATTCGAAGCTGGTCAGGAACACATAGAAGTGGGAAAGAGTGTCAACCTTGAAATTTTCTCTATCCTTACGTGAAGCCCTGAACAAGGTTTTACAAATAGAAAGCAGCAGAGGTGTGGACTTGAGTCACATGACTTATACTCGAGTCAGACTCGAGTAATTAATTTTATGACTTTAGACGACTTGAAAAAATGTTATAAGACTTGGACTTGACTTGGACTTTAACACCAATGACTCGGGACTTGAATTGACTTGAACCTGTTTACTTGAAATGACTTGATATTTTACCCCAAATCTAAAATTTAACACACATACTATATTAAACGTGCGGACCATTAATTCATTTTATTCATTCAGGCATTCTTACCACACTCGGTATGTATGTGAGCGTGAGCTGTAGCACAGCCAATCAGATTAATCAGATTAAAAAAAAAACAAAACAAAAAAAAACGCTTAAGCCAAAAATGTCTTTCGGGTACATAAAGTACGAATTAGTCAACAAAAAACGAAATGCAATATGCAAAACATGCAAGAAGAGAATCACAGACGGAGATGGAACAACTTCCAACTTTGTCCAACATTTGAAGTTGCATAAAGAACGGTAGGTGGGGCTTTTCTTTTGCCATGATGAGATACCGTAGCTGAGTTAGCTAACTTCATCTTATTAGCAAACGTTCTCCGGGCTACGCTGATGATGCTGTTTGGCTTTAACATGTATGCTATTTTTGTCATGCTATTTT
>VURO01046333.1:0-14088 GCA_015108175.1 Pelvicachromis taeniatus | reverse complement strand
CACCTCAGTCTAAAAACCGCACCTGGGTCCTCTTTCCCTCTCACTTCCGTGACAATTCCGTCTGAGAAGGGAATAAGAGCCGGTCTCCAACAACCGCTGGTCTCTTTTAAACGCCGGGCCGGCCAAATCATTTTTTGAATAAACGCTGGCGCTACTATTGGAAGATATACAGTAACCATATTTGTATGTATGTAAAATCACACAAAATTCATGCTCAACTTCAGGACTGCACGTTCCCTGAGCTTTTTGTTGTTCAGTTGACTAAAAACAGGAAAAACTGCAAAAACAGTTACAAGTACATTGATCACAATGTACTTGCGGTACAGGGATGTAGCTGTAGCTCAAGAGGTAGAGCAGGTCATCTATTAATTAGAAGGTTGGTGGTTTGATCCCTGAAGGTGTGTGAATGTTAGACAGAAAGCACTTAAACATAAAAAAAAGTGCTTGTTTAAATGGCTGAAAGAGGTGGGCTGTATAAAGTGGCCTGGGGGAGATGAAAAGTGGTGTATCAGTCCATTTACTAATTGTGATGTTTAAGAAATAAAATGTTTACATCATGTTATTAATACATCTGCCTTTTTTTGGAGGGGGGGGCTCAACAGATCATTGGGGTTTTCTCTACAATGTTCTAAGTTTTTTTCCCATATGAAATAGAGATACACTAATAAAATGAGGAAGGACCATAATCAGCAAATTTCTGTCTTTCTTGCGATTGACTGGTGACTGGCCAGCCAGCCTCATTTATGACCAATGACAACAGCTCATGCAAATAGTCTACCATGTGGCCGTGAGTGTGTACATGACTATCATTAACATAGAACCTGTGGGCAAAAACACAGCGTTCATGAGACTCTTAAATCACTCCCACTCAGGTAAACATGGATATTTTACAGAAGCTGACAAAAGCAAAGTGGCTAAAGCTAAAACAGATCAGTGCTCAGAGCCAGCCGCACGCCAACACCCTCGGTTTGAGCATCTGTTATCAGATTAAGTCATAAACATACTGAAAAATGAAGAAACCAACTGTACGCTGTTAAAAAAGTGCTCTGCTCGATCCAGTAGCAGAGGGCTATATTTTCACTTGTTTAAGTGGGAGAAGATGCTTTATTAGATACACGTTGTTAGTACTGGTTTAGGCCCAATTTTACCTTCAGAATAGACTCAGTTCTGTAATGACATTGATTCAACACGGTGCTGCAAACATTCGTCAGAGATTTTACTCCATGTCGACATGATACCATCACAGCGTTGGTGTTGATTTGTCCATTTGAGTACAATGAACTCATTACCATGTTCAAGAAATCAGTTTGAGATGATTTGAGCTTTGCTTTGTTGTCTTGCTGGAAGCAGCCATTAGACGATGCCATAAAGGATGGGTTTTGCCAGAAACAATACCGAGGTAGGGTGTGGTGTTTAAGTGATGCTCTGGTGCTTAGGGGCCCAATGTGTGCCAAGAAAATGTTCTTCATATCTTTACACCCCCACTAGCTTGATATAAGCCGGGATGTATCCATACTTTTTGTGTTGTTTGTGCCACATTTTGACCCTACCAGCCAAATGTCAAGACTAATCAGACGAGGCAATATTTTTAATATTTGGCAACCCTGTGTTGCTTTTCTTAGCTGACTTGGAGTTGCACCCCCATGTGGTCTTCTACTGCTGTAGCTCGTCTGCTTCAAAGTTTCACATGTGTATTAAGATTCGTCACATTTCACTGCGTGTTGTACTTGTGTAACTATGCATGTGACAAATAAAGAATCTTGAATCTTAAGAGATGTTCCTTTTCTAGTTACTGTTGCTTTTCTATCAGCTCAAAGCAATCCGGGGATTCTCCTCCGATGTCTGGCATTAACAGGGCATTTTAACCTTGCGAAATGCTGCTCCCTGGACATATTCTCCTAAAGTCCAGTTAGCAGCAGTTCTTGCTCACGGGTTATTATGCGAGCAGCAGCGGAGTTAGTTATGCTAGTTTCCTCAACAGAGGTAACTATTCTCAATACAGGTACCTAGCATGACTGACTCCAATCCAGCTAAGAGGCCGGTAGAGACTGACATCTGCCCTGATGTTTTATGAGCACATGCAAGTCAGACTTAAGGAAATACCCCTGATGTTTTTTAGAAATAAAGAGATTTTGTACTCATAGTAAGCAACTTCAACTGTCCCTGTACATGAGTGATTTCATACACTTGTGGACAACTTTATCTATAACTAAGCAATTTTTTCTAATATTCACACAGACACATTCAGATAGATGTATATGTCGGGGCAAACTTGGGGTTCACATTCTTGCCCAAGGATGCTTTGACAGATGGACCATACTGCAGGTCTACAGTCAGGGATCAATCCACCAACCTTCCAACTGGACAACCCACACTACCACCTGGGCCACAGCCAGCCCCACAGCCACAAGTAATGGATGTCTGTCGTTCAGACAATATTACATGTGCCATGTCTGAAAAGGACTAAAGAAAACAGCATTACCTAGAGTGAATGGGCCATCGGGAAAATCAAATCAAAGAGAGAATGGATCCGCAAATGGATCTATACCTCAGCAGAATATGTGTGCAGAGCAGCTCTCCTACATACACAGAGTGCCTCACTATTCATTGTCAAGACAACCAAATATATTTGAAAGGTATTCACAGCTATGGGTTTTGGAAAGTGTTGATAAAGCACAATCTGTATACAAAAAATACATCCCAGAACTGCTCTGCAATGAATCAAAAAATATTATGTTCTCCCGATGTCTGGGGCTTTCTGTTTGGAGTTTCCTACAGGCACTGCTCCATTAGTCCAAACACATGTATTAGATTAACTCATTCTAAATTGACTGGAGGTGCACACAGAAAAAAAAAGTGTATGAATATATGTGGAAAAATGTAGTTTGAAGTGCAAAGCACTTTAAGTGATCAGAAAAAAAGCAATCGGGCCAGTCCAGCTTTTGACATCCCAAAGCTAAATAATTCTCACTCTTTCATAAGACTTCAATGCCAGTGGCAGGCCTTACAAGCCTGCCAGTTTCTGTTGCACACTGCAGCTGAGAGAGCCACATGCTGGCCTGTGCTTCACACTAATTTGTAACCAGAGTCATGCTCTGCCACCTTACCACTACACTAAGCTGCCTGTAAATCTGGTGTATGTGTCAGTCGGTCACCTTAAGAGATACACTTTTACATCGTTAACAGATTTGCTTTTTTTTGAGGATGGGAAACAGTTGCATAATGTACTCTATGGTCATGTAGGGAGATTTATATCATTTAAAAAATGCTGCCTTATGGCGACTGGGAGGATCTAACCAAAGCCAGCCTGTTATCCTCAAGCTTGTCACCAGTTACTGACGTTTTGTCAAAAATGAATGAAGCAGATCTGTCACTCTTCAATCATTATGTTTTTCTATATGTGTGGTCAAGGGATGAAACCTAAACAACGCCTTTTTATAAAGGCGTTGTTTAGCCTTTATAAAAAGGCTAAACAACACCTGAAAAGGTCTACACCTTTTCAGGTGTAGACACTGAAAAGTGTCTACACCTGAAAAGGTGTAGACACTTTTCAGTGTCTACACCTAACCAGCAAGGGGAAGTTTAAAGTAATCAAGTCTTTGAGTGAATTAAAATTCTGTCATTAGAAACAATGACAGATGAGAAAGGAAAGATGATACTTTTAGAGGTTGATGTATTCACTTTAAAAACTTTGAAATGTACCTCATTCAAGACTAGGAGAAGACACAAACACCTGTGGTGCTCTGTCACGAGAGCTGGCCAAATCAAGTATGTGAAGATAACTGTTGTTGTGACCCCCTCGTGAATAAAGAAGCTGCTGTTGCTGCTTCTTCATTCTACAAACAGTTTTGCTGCAGCTAGTGTATTAAGGCACTGACAGCATGGATAGTGGAGTCCCATTTTGAAACCTCAACATTCATCATTTGCCACCTTGTTGTTTGGAAACCTGAGGTTGAGCTGACTGTGAAACTGCAAGCTTATTGGCTACTGACTTCTGGTTTTCAAGTTGGTAGTGAATAAGCATATTCTGGATAATCTTCTGTTCTGAAAAAAGAATTGTCAAATTTTCCAAAACAGATTTAATGTTTTATTCAATATGAGTGACTGAGACCATAAACATGAGCCTCACAGGGGCGCCTCCAGAACTGACAGGTGTGGCATACGGGAGCCGCTACAAATATTAGAGTTGCACACCAAAAACAGAATTTCCATTTTTATTGTGCTGTTGTAGGTTACTTAAAAAAATATGGCAAAAAAGAGAGAAGGAAAATAATGATGTGCCTTGTTAATGTCCTGCTATTAAAGCTGGTATGAGTAAAAATAGGTACAGCAAATTTTGGGGGGTGTCCAGTGCTGTAGGTGGAGGAGCAGGATGTCTGATATTTGGTAGGTTGGTGGTCTTTGTATTGTCTTTGAGCAAGTTATAAACCCAGTGAGTTACCCCTGATGCATCCGTCAATGTTTGTATGTGTGAATGTTAGAAAGTACAAAATTAAAGTGTGTAATTGGATTAATAAGACTTGTAGTAGAAAGTAATGAAAGCATGCTCAAAGTGAGTAGAAAGGTGATACACCAATCAGGCATAATATGACTACACATATCATGTTCTACCCTTTTGCTGCCAAACCAGCACTAAACCATCAAGACATGGATTTGCAGTAGACTAGGTGTGCGGTGGTATCTGGCACCAAGATGTTAGCAACAGATCCTATAAGTCCTGTAAATTGTGAATGAGGCCTCCGTGGATCACACTCGTTTGTCCAGTACGTCCCACAGATGCTTGATTGGATTGAGGTCTGGGGAATTTGGACGACAAATTAAGACAACTGGAACTCATTGTGGCGCTCGTCAAACCATCCGGAGCCATCTTTGCTTTGTGGCAGGGGGCATTATCCTGCTGAAGGAGGCCATCAAGCAATATTGTTTCCATGAAAGGGTGTACATAGTTCACAGCAATGCTTGAATACTGGGACACGTGAACGTAACGGCCACATTTTTTACAATATGAAATACTAAATCATTAGCTCCTAGTCATCAGTCAAATCTTGGGTCAATTTGCCGGATATAAATAAATATCTTTTTAAAAAGGCAGCTCAGTTTTTTTTTAAATTCCCTATCTGTTATTTTTGATCTTATCTTTTAATCTGAACCATTTTGTAGATTTTATTTTGACTCCTCCCTAAACCCAATGTTGGCAGTTTAGAAAAACACAACAACAACAAAAAAACAGGATTATTTCCAGCCTATAAAAGATTGTTTGTCTTTGTTAAACATGTTTTGCGCAGAATTAAATAAATCTGGAAGTTCGCACCCCTTTGCCTTGACATTTTACCGTCTCATTCCAAAGAGCCCGACAGATAAAAGCTAGACCAGTCCAACATTTATTTGTTCGCCTGTGTTTGCTTGAACCAAAACCATGTTTTATTTGCAGATGCTTGATCTAATTTCGAGTCTGCCGGGTAATTTCAGGCCAGTCGAAATGTTGCATGCAGGCAACACAATCAAACATCCTCTCTGACCTCACCCGTGTTTTTCCCAGTGCAAGCCTATCTTTTTCCCCCCTGCATTAAAAACACCCGAGGCCCCACATCACAGTGTATCGATGCATACTAGCACATTTTTAATTCTTCTTTTCCAGCTCCTCTTTTCCTTGTGCCTCCCCGGTGAAACCACGCCACGCAGAGTAAAACTCCTCAGCTGTGCCTAAACATTGCTAACCTATTCATCAAACAATGCGTTCAATACATATTTATGGTTCATACATCACTGGTCAAAGCATTTCATTCAATAAAACATTTGGACAATCATTAAGGCAGTCTACAAAGAGCCAATTTATCTCCTAGGCTGCTTGCACTTCTTGTACACAGCACTTGGAGCCACATTATTCAGAGCATCCACCATATTCATCTGTTATTAGACAAGCCAGTATTAGCAGAAGGCACAGCGGGTCACTCACCATGATGAGAAATGGAGCTGCATTCATTTCTTTACTGCCAAAGAGAAAAGAACAACGGCTGTGCAAACAGAGGAACCATACTTTGAAGAATCACAAATATTTCACGAAAGCAGAGAAATTAACTGTGGAGTTTTGTTGACATTTGGAGAATTAATGCTTTGAATCACCGGCCATTTATCGTGCCCGAGTAATGCAGCAATTACCACTGAGATTTTGAACCAATTACTTTACTTTTACTCTTACTTAGAGACACGGTGGGTTATCCTGCTGGAAGCAGGAATGAAAGGATGTGACTGTGGTCATAAAGGTATGACCATACTCAGCAACAACACAGGTAGGCTACAGCATAGAAATTCAAAATAGTTCTCGTTAATTCAATTTATTTCATTTCAATCCAGTTTTTTTTTTTATATAGCGCCAAATCACAACAACAGTCTCAAGGTGCTCTACTGTATGACCCTAAAGCAGGGGTCACCAACATGGTGCCCGCGGGCACCAGGTAGCCCGCAAGGACCAGAGGAGTAGCCCGCGGGCTGTTCTAAAAAGAGCTCACTATAACAACTTACCAATAAGCTACATCTATTTTTATTTTTTGTTGCTATTTTTTTTTAAATCACAATTGCATTGGTATCAATTTGTTAGAAATAATATATATATAAAAAATGTTTATTATTAAATGTTAGATCAGCGCTAGCTGGTCTAACATTTTGTTGCCAGTTGCCATAATCAGTGTCTTTACATAGATTAATATCATTAATTATTAATGATAACATATAATTATAAAATAATAAAAGTTAAATTGAGGAAATTTGTTATTTCAGAAGTGTGTGTGTCAAACTGGTAGCCCTTCACATTAATCAGTACCCAAGAAGTAGCTCTCACTTTCAAAAAGGTTGGTGACCCCTGCCCTAAAGTGATGCAGGGTCAAATGACCCATTGATCCCAATGAGCAAGCACTTGGAAACAACAGTTTGAAGTAAAACCTCCCTTTTAACAGGAAGAAGCCCCTGGCAGAAACAGGTTGAGAGAGGGGCAGCCATCTGTCACGAGTGTTGTCAGTGAGGGATGAGGCTCAGTTGGTACTAAGGAGGCCAACGTGCAGCAAAAGAACTATTATACTACCACAGGGTGGATCCATGGTTTCATATTTTTGATTCCAAATGATGAATCTACCATCTGAAGTCAACAGAAGTTGACAGTAATCAGACTGGGCGATGTGTCCTACTTTTAGCTGATGGGAGTGGCCTTCTGCTACTGTAGTCCATCTGCTTCTTCCATCTGCTGATCTGAAACGCTCTTCTGTATACATCAGATATAATGAGTTACTGTTACCTTCCTATCAGTTCGAAGAATTCTGGCTATTCTCCTCTGACCTCTCACATCAACACAGTATTTTCACCCAGAGAGCTGGCGCTAGTGCGGGAACATTTCAGTAGATCAGCAGTTTTTGAAATACTCAGACCAACAACCACGCCAAGTTCAAAGTCATTTAAATCACCTTTGCCCCCCCATTTTGATGTTCAGTTGACATTCAGCGGGTGATCTTGGCTTTGTCGAGAGGGTCAAGATCACATGCTGCTTTGTAATTCGCTGACTAGATATTTACATTAACAAGCAGTTGAAACAACTGAGCTGTCGAAGTGGCAGATGAGTGGACATGACGTCTGCATAAATCTTTTCTGGTTCACAGTTTTGTCAATTTGAATTCAATAATTGATACACTGACGGCAAATTTCAATTGCAGGGCTGTATTTGTGTCACTTTATAATGTTTAGTTTGAACAGTCTAAATTATACGGCAGCTAAATCTCTAGAATTTGTCTGCTGTGTGGTGGCTAAAAGGGCCCAACTCAAGTTTAGCTGCATGATGACCCTCGCATTTTTTTTATTGCCACACCGATGGGGCATGTTGGCAATAAGCATTCACTCGCATGTTTTTTTGTTGTTGGGGGGGGTCCCCATGTAAATCCCATGAACGCCCCATGAACAGGGTCAAAAACATCCTCAGGGCTCAGCAGTTTGAGTGGATGTAGAAAGTGGAAGCAGTTTAACTTTGGGAACACAGAAACAGTTACTTCCCTCTTCATCAATCAAACAAAATCAATATGTGTCAGGACTTAATGACATTAACAAATAGGTTTTGTAGCCTAGCAACAACACTTGCAAAAATTGCTCTTAAAATCGAGTCCTCGATGGCTCCACAACAAAAACGACGATATGTAGACACAGAGTCTAACAGCTCTATAGCCAAAGGCTTCAAGTATCGAGTAATTTATCTTCGGTATTTAAAAAAAAAAGAACGAGGCAAAAATGAAAGAACAAACAAATGAAAACTACAATTGCTTGTTTTTCCCCTAACAAGCTGTGGAGGTAAGGTTCATGATGCCTAGCCCCTTCAGTGCACAGATGACTTTGGGCAAGATATCGAACGTGAAAAGCACCTCCCCGTGTATCTGTGGCGAGTGTACAATAGACAACGCTGCATGTATGACATAAGAAGTGCTCTTTAAATGTCTGTGAGTATGGCTGAAAGTGGCTTGTAGTGTGAAGTGCCCTGAGTGGTCAATAAGAGCAGAAAAGTGCTATAGAAAAGGAGCCAATTTACCAAACCAAATTATATTCACTTTAACATAAGAACAAGAAAGAAATTAATGTTTTACAGTTTTGACGTCTTTGTTATCAAAAATGACTTTGAATTATTTTTCATTTTCAACAACCGATGAGCTCTAGGGTAACTAATTGATTTGCGTCATACAGCTCCTACTCAGTACTTCTTCTGAATGAGCTTTCAGGGTCGCATAAGGCAACTCATGAAATGTTTTTGTCAGTAATTCCACTTCTTCATAACTTCTGCAGTGATTTATGGTTTGTCAGCATGCCAATAAACTACCAATGAGGTGTGAACTTTACCCAGTGAATAGGCCAAGCTTACGAGGAAGTTTAGCAAAGCATGTGTGCAACAGTTTTGATGTTCAGAGCGGATTTTATCCGGAGCAAAAATATAATTCCTGCCCTCCCCCCCACCAGAGAAATTCTGCAGCAAAGGAATATCTCTCCAACAAAACCTCCGATATGCCAAGATTTTGCATTAACAAGCGATCGAACAATCTCTCTTCAAATTTTTTGCAGACCACAGTCCTTTTAGACGTCCCTCTATCACGACACACTGAGGCCCAGAACTAGTAATTAGTGCCTCTCTTCTAGGCAGCAGATTGTTAGTGATATTTTGCTCCGATAAAACCCTCTCAGAACTCTGCATGAGTCCAAAAGCTGTCATCACCTAACATTAGCTGCCCCAAAGACAGCACAGCTCCCTGTTAGCCGTCTCTTGACAAATCAGCATGTGCGCTACAGCACTACAACCTCTCTTCCCTTTAGCACAACATGTAAGATCATCTCCCAGGTTACATTTTTATTTTGCACTCAAAATCTCTTCCCCCGCCAGCGACATTATTTTGGATAAATCAGCAGACTCCGCATATAAGCGTTCCAAATGAATATTGGATGATAATGAGCGTGTCTTCACAGCTCGATATAGGGCAAATATGAAAAGTGACTCGTTCATTGCCAGTTTTTTAAACATATCTCACCAACCCGAGGCTTTTGCAGCTTTTCCACATCATCGACTGCTTTGACAGTGACAGATTAACCATCTCAGTCCAACAGCTTCCCTGAGATATGTTGTTATGCTGTCATAAATTGCCATAACAAGCTCTAATTACACCACCATTCTAAACCATCCATCTATGCTTACGCTAATCTTTCGAACTGATGTGATGTCTTTAGCACGGCGCTCTCGGTTGCTCAGAAGTCCTCCAGTGACCTCAATTGTGATTAAATGGCACCATTATACTTGCTCATACTGTACAGCCACACGCACAAACACACGCACACACACACACACACATGCACTTATTGTCTTTGACCCCCTGAAAATTAATAGTGTCTTTACTCGAAATCTGTCTTTTGTGGAGCTCACCATTAGCTGCTAATAGTGGTGTTATTTCATAGATGGTGACAACTTGGCAGCATCAGACATAATAAGGATGGTTATCACAGGCTATTTACCATGGAGATAGCCCTTGGAGCAAGCTAAAGCCGTGAACCTGATGCTATCATAAAGGACTTAAAACACATTAGCGGACAAAGGAAGTCTAAGAGTGGGAGTTTTATACAGAGATAAACTCTCCACACTTGCCAGATTGTTGCTTTTTTTTTTTAAGTTAATTAACGGTGTATTATTGCATCACACAAGGAAACAAAATCCAGGAAAACTGAAAGAAACTACAGCTACAGTGTTTCATGTGCTTCATGTCAGTATTTGAGGCAAGTGCGTTAAATTAAAAAAGTTATTTGCAGATTATTTTTCTTTTTTTAGTCGTTATATTTGTTTAAAAAAAATAAATAAATCCCTCATGTTCGAGTACTTCGATATTACTTAATGAGGGTAAAGAAATTTGCCATGATGGATTGAGGTTAGGGTTAGGGGTGGGTTTCAATAATCAATTTTTTGATTCAAATTGATTTTAGCTTGAGTAACATGATATCGATTCATTAAATCCTGAATTGATTTTTAAATATATTTTGCCAGAAATGCCAGAATCTCAGGTTACAGCTCACAAAACCTTTTCAACAACCACCAAACCGCTAAAACAGCAAACGCTGTTTTTTTTTCTTTTTTCAAAAATGACTTCTGACAAGAAAGTCTAATTTCTGCGTTCAAACACAGAAGAAATTTAAATGTTTTAAAATTATGCCAATTGCAAAATGCTTAGCTGTGTCTCTAATAAAACCTCGGTAACTTTACCTGATGCTGCTGAAGAGAAGCAGAGCAATGTTCATATGTTGGTTCATGGTTTTCTTACGTTTTTGATCTCCTGCAGAATATTTTCAAGGTTATCCGCTATTAAAACCCAGGCCAGGAAAATCTCCTTCATGTTTTTCTTTGTTTTATCCTCAGTTACTTTGACACAAATGCATGTGGTGTGATGCTTACACCTCTGATGAAGTCTCAGTATTGATAAATTATCAGAATTATAATATTTCTGACTGTCTGAGTCAAAATTGAATTGAATCAAATCGAATCAGGTATTGAATCGAATCGGGACCTTGTGAATCGGAATTGAATCGATTATAGAAATCAGTGACGATACCCGACAATAGTAAGTGTGACTGTCTTCTAAGGAGTGGAAATGTTGATATTACTGTTATTTTTATTTATTTTTATCACAAAACCACATGCAAACAAAAAACCCAGGGTGATATTAAAGCTCAGCACCTGCCAACCAGCCAGCAGCAAGAGCCTGATCTTCCATCTTTCATCTGATTTAGTAATGTCATTTACATGGCTAAAAGCTAGCTAATGTCAGCTAGCAGTTGCTACATACCCTACAGGCCATCAAATGAGGCTGTAGTTGCACAATCACTTCAAAAATCTTTATGTCGTTGGCACTTGATAAACCTCCCAGATTCCTATCTAAGCCTAAACAGTTATCGCACAATGAACATATGTGGAAAACATGGCAAACATGGAGACTTGCTGGGTCAGTGAAACTAGCATCACTAATCTGGTTCATTTATCCGAAGTTTGCTAATATTAAGTCTGCATTCGCTGGTTTGACCATCAAGGTGAGGTTGAAGGTCAAAAATCATGTCTTTTTCTTTCAAATGTTAAATAGGTTGAGACTTCTTTCATTAGAGGATTAAAGACAGTGACGTCTGAAGCTGAAGGGAATAAAACACATCCCTACATCATGCTGGAATTGATTTTAGTAGACAGTGATATATTCACAAGGCCTGGTCACGGAAGAACCTTCATAATACGAGCGACAAAGGACATTGACCAGCCCGTATCGGATTTTTAATAAAACCACAAATTAGCTTGATGTATTAGCAGACAAAATGATACATACAGTACGTCTAATCCACTACAGTATGCCTCTGTGAATGTGTGTCAGAGAGGATAAAGAAGAAAAAAGTATGTGCAGATGATATCCCCTGTGCGGTTGTTCTAATTTCAAGGTTCTGGAGGTGCTGGGGATGCTTGGCCAGTGGACGGTTATATTACTCTTGTGTTGGCAGGGATGTAAACCCCCTTCGCCTTCCCTCGCCACCTTGATGAGATGTCATCGGATTTATGGTTATGGATTACTTGCAGATTGTGTCACAGTGGCTACAGATGTTGAGTGTCACTGTGGGAGAAGGAAAAAGGAAGAGACCAGAAAAGGAGAGGGAACTGTTATCAGGGGTATACTTGAAAGGATTCACTCCATTTGCACATACTTGTCAGGCTGAATCCCACAGAGTAGTATACTCATTTTCACTTTGTAGCTAACTAACAGGGCATGCAATACAGCTAGATATGTCTGCACTTAGAATAGTCATCCTGTTTTTTGCAGGAGGAATGAGAAATCAAAGGGAGGGGCATTTTACTTAATATTGAAAAGCCCATCCCTTAGATTCCTCATTTTCTGTCTTCATTGTCACTGTGCCTCGTTTACTGTTGCAAGCCTGTCAAGCCTAATTATTCTGTATGTCGATCCAGAACATTTTTAGTCTGGTAAGAGTGATCCTGAAGGAAATGTCTAGTACTAGAGTTCTGGAATATCAAAGACCAGTAGGGCAAAGATGGGCTTTTTTTTGTCATAAAAGGGATGATGGTTAAGTTAATCCAAGCCCCTAACTTCAGTCCCTATATTGGTTAGGTGATTTGAGTCTTTTTATAATTGCATGCTGAAAATATAAAATTGTGTAATGCATTGCAATAAAATGCCTTATTCGAGCCCTCAAAACACCCACTAAATCAGACCTAATTCTTCTACACCTAACTTTGACCTACAGTTGTACTCTGAGGTGAGCAACTTGGGGTTTAGTTTCTTGCTCAAGGATACTTAATGGGCAGAGCAGGTCACGTCTTTATTCGAAGGTTGGTGGTTGAATTCCTTGCCGCTCGGGTCTTCAGTCTGCATGCCTAATTAAGCTACAGGTACTTAAGGATGCGAAGATCTGCACTGTTGCTTCACAGCAAGAGTTCTTGATAGCCACAAGTTTTCATGTTTAGCAATTCTAAATTGGTTGTAGGCATGAATTAGCCCTGTGGTATAATAGTGACTTGTCGGATGTATAGCCTGCCTTTTGCCCTTGACAGCTGATATATGCTTCAGCACCCCCATGACCCTGAATTGAAAATGCAAAAAAAAAAACTAAACTAATATAGTGTTGATATGGTGAATGTTGAGATATTATAGCTAAAATTTACACCAATAAGCCACCAAGTGAATAACACTGATAATCTTAAAACAAAGCAATACTATCTACATCATAATCTACGGCCAACCACGTTAAGCTTGAGCCCACTGGTTGTGGTCGCGGGCTTATCCTGTTAAATCATTCCCCAATGGCAGAGGCCACGCCCATGTCCAGCAGAACATGGACACAGAAACACGAATGTCACTCCTGTTGTATTTTTGGTTGATTAGAAACGTGACAAATGTATCTTACCTTTAAGAATATCTGTCACGTTTTCAGGTCTACAGCCATGCCACTAATGCCTACAGTTGCTGACAGAATTGGAAAAGATGGCTCAACATCAGAATGTGACACAGTTGTTGGACTTGAATTCTCATAATGCCAGACTCGCTCCTATACAATACAATATTAAAGCTAATTACGTGGAGGCAATATTCTTATCCCATCGACATCCCTGACTGTGGCTTGGGGCAGTGCTTATTCTTCATGTGCTTCATATCATAAAATTGTAATTAACACAACAACAAAAAAAACCATTGTCTTTCCCGTGCCGTTACTCATTGTACAACGCCAGATGTGAAAACTGTCAGAAAGAAATATTAAACTAAATATGCTGTGATGAACTATGTAGTCTTTGTAAAGAAAAAAATTAAATGTCATCCATTGAATCACCCTAGTAATGAACAAAAGGATGCACATTAAAAGCAATAAGAGGCTGTCTCATTTTCTTGAGTGGCTCTAAAAAATGTTCTAGTGAGTGACAGCGAGATGCAGGTGGTTAAGCGCTAATATAAATAAAAAAGGAAAACATAAGTAGAAGTCATGACATCTGGATAAATTTTTATTTTCTATGTAATGTAATCAAACATGCAGTCATGCAAACGT
>VURO01046331.1:0-21055 GCA_015108175.1 Pelvicachromis taeniatus | reverse complement strand
CATCCATGTGTTAGAATGGCCCAGTCAAAGTCCAGATCTAAATCCAATCGAGAATCTGTGGCAAGATCTGAAAACTGCTGTTCACAAAAGCTGTCCATCTAATCTGACTGAGCTGGAGCTGCTTTGCAAAGAAGAATGGGCAAGAATTTCAGTCTGTAGATGTGCAAAGCTGGTAGAGACAAACCCTAAAAGACTGGCAGCTGTAATTGCAGCAAAAGGTGGTTCTACAAAGTATTGACTCAGGGGGCTGAATAATTACGCACACCCCACTTTTCAGTTATTTATTTGTAAAAAAAATGTTTGGAATCATGTATGATTTTTGTTCCACTTCTCACGTGTACACCACTTTGTATTGGTCTTTCACGTGGAATTCCAATAAAATTAATTAGTGTTTGTGGCTGTAATGTGACAAAATGTGGAAAGGTTTAAGGGGGCCGAATACTTTTGCAAGCCACTGTAACTGACGAGGATGCGTGCTGTGAGCTGAGAGAAACCGGGCTGACAACCTGCATAGCCCACGAGTGCGGGGCTCATCACGTAGCTCATATAGCCTTCAGATACTTCCTGCAAGTTCTTAACCAGCAAATGGACCATGTTCTGCTAACATTCAGGGCTGTTTTTAACTTCTTACCTTTTAAAAATGCATCTCAAACTGTGTCTGCGACGCAGCTAGCATATGGGGATAACTTTCAGAACTACCGTGAGGCTCCACAATCCGCCAGTGCACTACAACATAGTCTATAAAAGCGAACAGAGATGATGCGACTTTTCCATTCAACAGCTCCGAACTCCTGCTGTACTCGTTAACCATGGATACCACAAGGTGGTCTAAACAAGTGTCCTGATGTTTGTCCTGGACTCTCAGAAACCTCTAATTAAGATATTGTTCACTCACATACCGAACACCACTCGCACCAAGTTACAATGCAATGCATGAATATTGAGTGTCACTTCAAATCAAACACAGCAAACAAAGACTGCAGGGTCAGGCTCACTGCCCCTGGCCCCTGGCCCCTGAGTGTGGATGGACTGCATTTATATTACAATACAGAATGTAAGTACGTTGTAGACTGTAGAAAACCTGATGAACAGGTGTGACTGACAGTTTGCTAGCTATCATGGTTTATTGGCCCTTTAAATTAATGCAGCTTGTGGATCAAGCTAACTGGAATTAGCTGGTAAATTAGCACGCCATCCTGTCATCCTGGTCACTTCTGGCCTCAATAGTCTAACATGGCAGCAGCCACACTGCTAATGTTCATGTGTCACATTTCACAGTCCATAATCAGTTGTTGACTAAAGATGGTAGCTAATTCCATCTTTTACATACAGTCTATGGCAACTAGCCACAGGCTCAGCTTTAATGTTTCAAACAGTTTTTTGTCAAATTTTTAGGTCTCTGACATCTGACGTCACGTCAGCTCTGTCACGCCAGGAAAAGAGCGAGTTATTTACTTCCCACCTGTATTATTAATGGTAGATTTGCTGCTGGAAGCCACCAGCCAATCCAAAATGCCAGTGATAGACCTCATAGTACCATATCACCCCATTAGAGCACTTGGCTCTAACACTGCAGGCTTACTTGTTGTTCTTAGAGTATTTAAAAGTAGAATGGGAGGAAGAACCTTCAATCCTCTTCTGTGGAACCAGCTCCCAGTTTGGGTTCAGGAGACCGACAACGTCTTTAGTTTTTAGATTAGGCTGCAGTACTGCATGTCCTGAAGTTTTGTCTCAGATAGCTGCCCTTTCCTAAGTCTGGTCCTGATGAAAGGCTTGTTGGAGGAAAGGTAGTGCAGTGTGCTGATATGAAAGGGTAATTAGCTTTAGAGACCGAAACCGTTTTTATAGCCGACTGTAAACATGTTTATTTCTGCTATAAATTTGGACATTTTAACACGAGTGTCTGGAGGACTGTCTCGCTGCTGGAGATGTGTTATTTTCCTATTCAGATGTTCCTTCAGTTTCACAGCTTCACATTTGTCTGAGTCAGTCATGTTGAGATAAGCTGATAGCAGTCTGGTTAGTTGGTTTCTTTGGTATCTCAAGAAAACAGCGCTGTGAAAATTATGAAATTATTATATTGAAACAAAACCTGATTAATGTCTGACTACGGTGCAATCACAGCAAGCGACTCATGAAAGTGACAACCTGACAATCCTGTCTTCTTGGGAAAAGCTTTCTGACACACAAAACAGTGAGATGGGATGTAATTGCCTGCATGTGTGACACTTAGCAGTGTCACACATGCACTTTTGTCCTATTCTGTTTAGTGCATTGACTTTGCAGCGCTATTTTAGGCTCAGACAAAAGAAAGGAATCTGCTTGTTGCACCACCATTCTGGTCTGCATGTAATGTGTTTGTTTTCCTCACTTTGGAGTGACTGTATATCATATTTTAATATTTTTTCACCTGATAAATTCAATTTCTCATCTTTTTAGTGATTTTTGTGAAGGTTAAATGCCTTTGTTTTGTTTTACATGTCTGCCAGGGCACCTTTCAGCAGGTCTGTTCCTAACATTTCACATAATGTACTGTCCCAAACTCACACTCACATTTATTGCAAAGGACATACAAACATACAAGCGCATTATTAACATTATTAAATATATAGAGTCATGGCCCAAAAAGGCACTAGAAACACAAAGAGCAATCACATGCACTCAAATACCAGTGAGAACAAATAAGTTTTAGGTGTACTTTTAACAGAGCTGATGGAGGGAGCAGTGAAACACAGTTCATGTCACAGCAAACAGACGCCCTTTTAAAGCAATATAATGTATAACACAATAAAAATACAAAAATAAAATAAGATCAAATAAAACATGAAACGCATTATTTTGAAAATCCAATAAAAATACAGTCAAATAAAATATAAAATCATGAATAAGAAAAATAAAATCCCTGTAAAGTGAAATGAACACATTTAAGCTCATAATGAAAGTCACAGGAACAAAAGGAAATACACTTATTTTTATTTCACTTCTCTCCTTTTCCCTGTTAAATAACCTCACCAGAATGAGGAAGTAGAAACACAAAATTACACACACTCACTTTCACAAATGTGAAAACAGATTCACAGAAACATATTTCTGGTGGAAGTGGACGAGGAACGGCCACGCAGCTCACAACATCACGCCACAGCGCTGCAGTCTGGCCTGTGGGTACCTGGACAGGCACACATGCTTTATGTGTCAGACTCAACACGCCGAAAATAAAAAGAAAATAACAGAGATTAAAGAGGCGGAGCTGTAGTCTCTGCAGGAGACTCCGAACAGAGTTCATGGTCTCAAGTACTGTGACTTTGTCCTGCTAATACTACGAGTATTACTATTCATTAAAACAGTATTACTACCATTATTACTGCACCACAACTTGTACTATATGTGCATTATAAAATTATATTCATATCAAACATTAAACATAGTTGCTATGATTATTACTACTCATCCTCTGCATCTACTAGCAGTGTCAAGGCGGCAGCCCCACCGGGCTTTCCGGTCAGAGGGTCCCACAGGAAACACGTTCAAGTGAAGTCGCTGTTTTTAGTGTTTCTAATGAAAAAGTGGAAAGACTTTATTTTTTTTTATTTTTTTTTTAATCTTTTTTTAAACTGAAAAATCCCAACAGCTTGTGGCAGACGGCCACCCCTCCCTGGTTGTGCCGGGGGTGTCTTCCTGTTAAAAGGGAGTTTTTCCATCCTACTGTCGCCAAAGTGCTTACTCAAAGAGGGTCATGTCATTGTTGTTGTTTTCTCAGCTTTCTTTGTGTTGGACGTTCTGTCACTGCGGGTTAGTGTAAGCAGAGCTGACTCTGACGACTTCTGATCAGTTTGTAATTTTCATGTAAATCTCAGGTTTTCTCATGGGCTTTATTTCTCTTTATTTATTTCTCTGTTGTATTGATAATAAAAACAGGGAAATAATAAAAATTGAGAAAAAGAGCAAATGTGATATGCACAAACAGATTTTGCACCAGTTACTGTAAACGTAAAATGAGATTTCTTTGGGGGGTTTCTGCATCAGTTAAAAAAGAAATCCTCTCTGTAAGGCGTTTCTCTGAATCCTGTCAGAAAAAGACAAGAAGGGGAACCAAAGTGTTTCTAAGAACACGCTCAAGCATGAATGTGGACGTTGGAGGTGCTTATAAAGAGAGCAGAGAGCAGGTCAGAGCACATCAGCCCTGCACATTTAAATTGAAGGACATCTGTCTGTGTCGGGAACCATGAAGACTCTGCTGACTCTCACAGTCCTGACGCTCATCTGCTTCCTGAAGCACAGCTCTGCCAGTGAGTACCTCTGACCTCTGAGCGCCTCCTGACCTCCGTGAGTCTGAGCTACACTCGTACTAACTCTGTGTGTGCATCTTTTCACAGATGTTGGTGTAAATATGATGAATGCTGAATGCTGCCAGAACATCACTAATAAAATCCACATACCAGTGGAAAAGGTGAAACATGTGATGAAGACCAGTGGCTGCAGTCCCGAAGCAATCATGTGAGTACATGAAAGTCACGTGACACGTGTTTCAGCTGTCTGTTCACACGCAGTCCACTGCAGTGAGTTTGCAACAGAAATATTTCTACGTTCAAAATGAAGTGTTTTCATCGTGGACCAGAAACCAGGCTGAAATGTAAAGAGCAATAAACCTGCATTAAAATAGATGATGTGTTCAATGTGTTCGTTTAGGTGGCATCAAAATTGGTAGAAGTTGCACTTAAAGAAGATTTTAGAACTTTTTGACATTAAAGTCAAAATCTCAGTCTTTCTGATTGAGACATTAACTTATTTTTTGTTTTTCTTTTTGTCATTGTTAGTTCTCCCAAATGTGTGTGATCCATAGTTTTTCCTTCTGTCAGCCTGGCCTTAATTTTGGTGTTTGGGTAAATTTAAAATGCAATAAAGACAGCAAATGATTTTATGCTTAATCGGCTGAAGTTTGAGTAATCTTTGTGTTGTAGTGTATTATTGTGAAATTGCAAAATAGGCTTACACAAATCATTTAAATGGCTGCTGCGTGACTTATTTTTCAGCTTCTTTCCATCAGTGAGCCTGTTTGTTTGCTATTGTGTATATTGTGATGTGTGCATTTACACTATGTATCGTGTGTTTCAGAGTCACCACTGTGAAGAAAAAGCTCTGCCTTGATTCTGAATGGAAACATGCACAGATGCATCTGGAAGTATTCAAGAAAAGATCATCACCCACTACTCCCAAACCTGAAACCACTAAAGAAATGAAGAACTCCTCGTCCACCACTCTGAAGCCCACCACCACCACCACCACCACCACCTGAATCTCCAATCCCAGAAAGAACCGAAGGGTTCACAAAATAGCAGAAACTTTCCTACATTAATAATCACGGCAGATAAATTGTGTTATTTAATAACACGGTGCTCTCATATGCTTTGATCTGTTGCAGAACTCTGATCATTACTGATGATTACACAGAAATGTTTCTACGTTAAACCGTGTGAAGTTTTTTTTCTTGGATGTTTTTTATGAGATAAACCAAAAACTGTGATCGAAAGTTTCAAATGCCTGTTCGTTATTGCTCCACCTTTCAGAATAAAAGCTTTATTTTTGTACTGTTTAAAGCCCACCGAGTCCTTGTTTGAGTATTTGATCTTGTTGCTGTTACCACAACTGCTTTATTTAGAGCAGCTGTCAGTCATGAAGACATATGCCCATTTCATAATACTTTTATTTTATTATTTTAATATTATCCACAAACATCACCTTCATAAAGACCCAAAGCTGGAATGTGTTTGCTGTATACTTTTAGGACCTTTGCGCCTGCGCCGTCAGCAGTCGCATCTTCTATCATTTATTTTTAATTATAAAAGATCAATTTGATTGTTGTTTGGCTGTTTTTACACATTTTAATCAAAGTAAAAGATTAAAATGTGTTTCGTTAAAATGATTTTTCGTTCTCGTTCGAGGTTTAACCGAAAGCTGCCAACATGAGTGATGAAAATGAAGATGAGCAGCATCGCTTCAGCAGCATTTAGAGATCAGACGTTGTTTGGAGAAAGAGGAAGTTTGCTTTGTTTACTCCCGAGTATCTTTAAAATTCAGAGAAAGGACGCAGACATCAGAGGAGGAAGTGGAATCAGAAAAATATCAATACACAAACAAACACAGTTTTACACACATTTGTGTTTGAGCATGAATTAGTTGTTATTCATTAGTGTTTTATGTTTCTGTCTTAGATTTTGTGTTTATTTAGTTCACATTTTTGGAAATGGTTACAAATGTATTTAATAAGACATAAAGAGAGTTTCACTGATTAAAAACCAGTTTTAAAATGTGTGGTTTTAAAAGGAGGCTTGCTTAAAAGTGCTGCAGTGGTCACATGATCAGAGCAATCTGGGCCAACACTCCCACACGGTAATGATTTTAGTATACTTTAGAAATAACGTTGTTTATTTGGCTCTACGTTGACAGTAACAGGACATTTTCAGTTATCGCTTTTATTGTTCATATTTGTTTTTCTGTCGTGCTAGCTTGAGAGTGTTTACGGATGCTAATGTGAGAGTTTGAAAGATCTGAGATGTTTATGCTGTAACCGTTTATGCATTTTCTTTAGTTTTCACAGTGAAGAGAGAGAGAAATTAAACTTCGAGGAGTGACCGCTGTAGTTACGTGCACTTAATAATATATAAGAAGAAGAAGATTTGATCATTCCCAAACAAGAAAGTTTTTAAAGTGACATTAAAGTAACCCTTGTTACGCAAAAAGGTTTTTAAAAAAATGTGCACTGAAATCTAAAACGTCCAAAGAGAAACCAAAATAGAAATGAGTGAGACAGAAACATGCAGGCAGGTGGGGGGAGGACATGAGGACCACAGGGAGCGTGAACCATCGGGGGCTCATTTCAAAGTGACATGCTTATGGAAATACGTGAAATGATCATTTCTGCTCTGGTGTAACTTCTTAAATCGCCACAATCATTTTTCTTCAGCTTTAACGTTTTTAAACTTTCAGAAAACAATATTGTTTGAATCAATCTAACAAAAGAACAAGCAGCTCTTGGAATGTGCACTTATCACATAATAACACCACAGTGTGTCCATCACTCCGAGCTGCATGATTACATTTCCGCTACAGCATCAAAATTTGCAGATCTACGTTTTTATCTTTCCTGACATGAATGTAGTGAATGATGAGAAGTCACTGAGTTCAGTACTTTCCATTTTCAATCTTCTTTGCTTTCGTAGAAGTCAGTAACCACATCCTCACACCCTCAGATATCGAGTGTTTGGTTCCTCATTTGAGCTGTTAATACCAGGTATGAATGAGAACGCAGACGTGCTTCCATGAACTCTCATACATCCTCACTTAGTTTTACCCACAAATCACAGCGGTAACTTTATTGCATGGAAGAGGTCATCACAGCGTAAGAAATGTCAGAACTCTAAACAGAGTTTAAATGAATGTTTTGTAATAAAGTGACTGAAAGTATCAGAGGTTAAAATCACAACACAAGTACTAAATAACACCAAAGAAAAAGAAACTACGCTTCCTCTTAAATTCTTTAAAGAACTCTTTACAATCGGACTTCACTGACTGTTGATTGTTGTTAGAATCAAATGTTAATAGTCACGCCTTTTTCACACAAGCCTGAAAAGAGATTATTTTGAGGTTACTATCAGTGTGACGATCATCCTCAGTGCTGTGGGAATCCTTCCTCACTCCTGCAGGGCTTTTCTGGAAATGTGTTACACGGGCACGCTCCACACCATCAAACACTTCTTAATATTAGTGAAGATAACCCAAGTAAATACAAAATGCAGCTTTAATCGATCATTTCATTCATTAAGGGAAACAAAATTACCTGAAATTATCATTTCTGTGCTGATCTGTGATTTTCTGCAGCATCAATCTCGTCTCATTTGTAAAACGTACTTTTTCTTTATGATCTTTGTCGCTGTTGTATGAACTGTTAACATCTCTGATTGGAGGCGACATTCATGGGCATCATTTTGTGCTGAAGAGTCACATGACCCCCTGTTTGCATCAAATAACAACTTTTTTTCAAAAAACACAGACAGTTTGAAGAAATGAGGAAGGTGCTCAGGCTTTATTTTTGGCTTTTTATTGGTTAGGTCATCCAGCTACCTTACCGTCAAATAATTAATTTTTTAAAATATCATCTTCAAAGAAGAAAGCACAACTAAAAGCAAAAGTCATTCACTCATGTCACTTTTAAAAAGGTGGAAACAATCAAAAATAACAATAATAAATCAAGGTTCCTACCAAAACACTCAAATCACAACATCAAACAAAGAGTAAATGAAATGTGACACACTGGATCTGTAAAGAGGAGGTGAGACATGAGCACGCCGGAGTCTCCCAATGCATATCCGTGTCTGTTCCAGTCTCTGAATCTCTCCGGGGTTTCCCTCACTGTCTCCCAGGGGCCAAGTGAGGGCTGTGATTGGATGTGGGTGGGTGTCGGGAGACGCCTGTTGCAGCTTTTATTTTCCTCTAAAAGCCAAAGGTATTCTCCCCGCTGTAGGCCACGTATAAAAAGCCGTCCTCATCCTTCTCCTTCTCGTACAGCTGCCCCATCGTGATGCTGAAACATGGAGGGAGATGCAACGTCATCACTGAACTACAAACAAGAGAATAATTCACCACAGAAAGGACGGCGACAAATCCACCTGATTATTATTTTTCACAAATAACTCCACGAATCTGTGAACATTTGACTTCAGGAGAAAGGAGGAGCGATCCATACTAATACACAAAGAGCGGCTGTTCGCATTCAAGTCTGATATTTAGATTTGCACCTGATTTGTTTCTGTTTTCTTTACCTAAGGACAGACATGAAGACGCTGATGTTTGCTTTTGTGTCTCTTTAATTTATTGACAGTCGAGCAGTCAGCTCACTTATTTCCCATGTCCAGCAGGGGGCGCAGTCTAACCTCTTGTACATCTAATTCATGCTATAAATAAGATTTTTAGGAAACGTTTATAAGTTGAAAAACAGGTGTAAAAATAGGCTGTGTATTATTGTTTTATATTAAAACATGCAGACCTGGAGACAGAGCTATGAAACTGTGGAAACTGACCCACTAAACAAACACCAATTGTGTTTTGCATTGGATTAAATATCTTCCTGTGAGGCCTTCTTTTATCATTTGTCCCCTGAAACCCAGCAGGTTAATGGAAAATTAAAGATATCATAGAAATGATGTCTCATTACCGTGTCTCATTATCTCATTACCATAAACGTGCATTTACCTAAAGACGTGTATGTGTGTTTTAAAATTGAAACGGTTAAAGGTGTCGGCCCAAAGTATTCAGTTTACATTCAAACATTCACACGACCTGAAGTTACAGAGCGAGGTCATTTCAGATCTCATGATCTTATCTTATCATCTAAAACAAGACCACGAGACCCTCTGAGAGCTCACCTGGACTGAGGCACTGTCTTATCCACAAACAGGAAGATGGCCTTCTCTGAGGGCAGCTGGATGCGTTTTCTGATGATCCACATGAACTGCGCCACTGTGATGTCCGAGGGGACCAGGTACTTCCTCTTGTCGATGTCCACTATCTGCGATCCCGACACTTTCTCCACGATCACCTGAAAGCACCAACACAACACATTTCATCATCAGCAAACTGGCCGACCTGCAGAAGCAGCCGCCCACGCGTCGTCGCGCTCACTCACCGGGACCCGGTCAGGGTACTTGTTGCGGATTTTGGCTGACTCTATGCATCGATGTTCTGCGGGAGACAGAGAAAAGTGCGGGTTAGTCTGACGGGTGTTTCTCAGCTCCTCGCACGTTTCCAAATGAAATTTAAAAAAAAAAAGAGAGAGAGAAACGGCTAACAAAAGTTAACCAACACAAAACTATAAAGAAAATAATCAACTTATTAAAAATTAAATTAGAACCACACATTTTAAACAAAACCTAAACTGAGATAAGAAACTCACTGGATTTAAACCATAGAAGAAAAAAAGGTTTAAAAAGCTAGAAAACTACAATAACGATCAAACAGAAACAAATTATAAGCAACAAATAAACGAGAACAGACATTAGAAAGAGCTGCTACTCATTGCAATTTAATTTTCAACTTATTTATATTGTCCTACAGCTTTGCATGATTCACAGTTCAAAATAAGCCTTCTGTATCTTACACAGAGCCTCGTTTAATATGAACATCCTCCAGGAACAGTGGATATACGACAGGAATTAATAAAGGCAGAATTAAGTCCACTTTAATCAATGAAAAAATGTTTCTGGTCACCTTCTAAGTGCAAAGGCAATCCTTTGCTCCCTGCAGCGCCCCCTGCTGTACGGGGGCAGCTTCAGCGGTTCGTTTGCATGTACCAAAAAAATATCAGCCTTCATAAAAAAAAATCAATAAAAGCTACATTTCAAAAAAACAGCTGACTTCCTCAGTTTAAGTCTTTAGGTCTGTGATGGTTACACGAGGAGTTCTTCAGAGACGTCTGCAGACAGCACTCGGCACTTCCTGCTGCTGATTATGTGCAGAGATCGATATCTGGCGGCGGCATTGCTGTCAGGTAACACTGGCTCTCACCGCCTGAACACCTTCGATCCGCTCACTCAGAGCAGCACTGAATCTTTAATAAAACATGTGATATCACGCCGCATACATTCCTCCAAATAGCTATTCTGGCAAATATTTGCACAAAGGTAAAATAATCAGTCTCATTTCTAACAGTTCAACAACTCATTTTCCTTCATTTGTTTTCACTATGTCAAAATTAAAGATGACTATGCACAAATGGACAAAAATCCTTATTGGGGTTTGCGGTCAGCTGGTTGAAAGAGTGCTCACCATGAGGCCGCAGGAATCACCTCTTACCTTTCACAGGAAGCACCAGGGTGGCCTGAGCATCTATTCAGGTTTCTCACATGCTTCACAGTTGTCTGCCATAGACATGCTAATTGTTGCAGTTGCTTGTAGTTTGCATGGAAGACAATGAATTATCGGCAAACCCTCACTAACTACTTGCTGAGCTGTAGTAAAACTTGAAAAAGTGCAACACAACCCAGAAATATTCACCATCCCTGTAAAGGTTTTGCCTCGGCGCCACAGCCAGCACGTTACAAAAGACACAACTTTTGCTTTGGGCATTGTTCTCATTTTTAGAGCTTGGCTAGAAGCTAGCAAGTATTTCCAGACAAGTCGGCATCTCCCTTTCAAACGGCAACTGGGGTGATGTTGTAGCGACCAAAGCAATCGCAGGAAGGTCTACAAAGGTAGCGTAGACCATGTACCGTAAGCCTCCAACCAGTCCCCTCATGAACCTTGATGATTGCCCAACAGTCATCGATCTAAGACCATGTGATCTTGTGGGGCCTTTTTCACACCACCCCACAGCATCACAATTCCAAAATGGCGGGCAACGTAACGCTCATGTGACTACAAACCCTGAATAGGGTTAGCTTGAAAGAAAGAACCATAAACACTTTCTTAAACCTTCATTATAACAACATCTAATAACTAATAAAATAAAAAATCACCACTGCTTTTGTTTTGTCTTTTTACTTAAATCAATTTCCCTTTTAAAAATCAGCAGTGCAAGCCCCACCCCCCAAAAAGCTCCAGAGATTCGGGGAGGGGGGTTGGGTCTTCACACCTTGCAACGTGTGCTTGTTGTAACCTTTCTTAATGGAGACAACATTTGTACCATTTTCAAGCCTACAGATAATATCTGATGATAAGTTTCAACCACTGGTAAAAGTTTATTACTATTGCATAATTAATGATATAATTAGATAATATTTTTATGTGAAATTAATGGACATAAAAGTATTACAGTAACACAATCACGGGGAGCGTGGTTCTGCACACTTTTCCTGATTACCTTGATTTACTGTACTTCAACTGTAACTATGCACCTTTTTAAATGATGCCCCAGAACTTTTACGTGTCTAAACTGATGTTCCCAGCTGTGAGGCATGCTGCTGGCCTGACGCTTTATAACAGCTGAGATGTTTGGTCATCCAGCTGCTGATGAACTCCCAGCAGAGGCGAGGCCTAACCTGCTGAGCCAGTATACACGATTAGCCTGAAAGTGGGTCGTCGTGTTCACAACAAAGACACGATGGTTTGTTCCTTTCCACGAGCCCAGTACAAGGTTTTAATACTACAGGTTCGAAATTAACATTACCAGCAGCAGACATTAACATTTACACCTGTATTTCCTCGCTAATGGATCGCTGGCTCCTCTATGGACAAAAGCCTGGAGGACAGGCCCGGCTCCCAGCAGGGCCCGTTTACCAGCGACACCTTAGAAACTTTAAACCCCTCACTACCCCCCATACGGAAAAATAAATAGGTAAACTTTTATAACATATTAATAACAATTCATAATAATTTTTCCTCACTAATCATAACATCGCCTCCATTCTTACCCAAAGAGTGGTCTTCTTTGAACATCCATTTCATGTTTGCCGTTTCCGAGCTCCTCTCGTCGGGTGCAGCGATCTGTAAACGCGACTCACGGTTAAATTTGGGGCTTAACAATCTTCCCGCTCGCTGTCCTCTCAGTTTTCAACCTCAACTTAACGAAGGAACGGCCCAACACCTATCAGCGATCCAGCTACACAACAACAACAACAGCAACAGTCCTCTTCTTCACGATCACCCTGCTGAGCACCGCCCAGCCCGTGACGTAACCAAAGCCCCTACCATTCCGCCATGTAGAGAGGGGAGAGGAAGAGGGAAACCCTCGATTTTTTCACTCTGTAAACATAAATAATAACCAACAAGCAATAACGAAAGGCACCATAACAAGGCGAATAAAAACATAAGATCTAATTAACATTAACTGTTTCAATTTCACTGTATACTAACATTTCAAATGGTAGTTTTAGGCACTGTTCCCCCTGTTGTGATGTGTAGTCACACCTATTTCTCCTCGCTTCAACATAAACACAACCAGCATTACGGCATTGTTCCCACAGACATGCGCAGTTTAAATCCCCTGAATACAACCATTACTTTCGCTAACAAATGCTGAATATTAAGAATGTATAATTTTTTTGACGTCATGACTTCTACAATAATTAATTAGGGTAATACTAAGAAATAAATGAATAAATCTTTCTCTTTTGCTTTGAAAGGAAAGACCCAGAACACGACACAAACGCATTGCCTTTGTAATTCTGCTATGGAGGTGTTGCAAGCAGGAATGTGTCATTGCATTTTTTTTTTCTTCTTCTCGGTTTACTTGAGTAACATAGAATTAGTCTCTCCTGAACCTTACAGAGCAGGGGTGTCAAACTCATTTTACATCATACAGTCAAGTGTTTTTTTATTGTCATTTCAACCATGTACAGTGGTACAGCACAGAGTGAAATGAGACAACATTCCTCCGAGACCATGGTGCTACATATGACATACTGTGGGTACGGAAAGTATTCAGACCCCCATTAAATTTCCACTCTTTGTTATATTGCAGCCATGTGCTAAAATAATTGAAGTTCATTTTTTTCCTCATTAATGTGCACACAGCACCCTATATTGACAGAAAAACACAGGATTGTTGACATTTTTGCAGATTTATTAAAAAAGAAAAGCTGAAATATCACATGGTCCTAAGTATTCAGACCTTTTGTTCAGTATTACATATTACATATTACAATATAGCCATGAGTCTTTTTGGGAAAGATGCAACATGTTTTTCACACCTGGGGATCCTCTGCCTTTCCTCCTTGCAGATCCTCTCCAGTTCTGTTAGGTTGGATAGTAACGTTGGTGGACAGACATTTTTAGGTCTCTCCAGAGATGATCAATTGGGTTTAAGTCAGGGCTCTGGCTGGGCCACGCAAGAACAGTTGCAGAGTTGTTGTGAAGCCACTCCTTTGTTATTTTAGCTGTGTGCTTAAGGTCATTGTCCTGTTGGAAGGTAAACCTTCTGCCCAGTCTGAGGTCCTGAGCACTCAGGAGAAAGTTTTTGTCCAGGATATCCCTGTACTTGGCCGCATTCATCTTTCCCTTGATTGCAACCAGTTGTCCTGTCCCTGCAGCTGAAAACAAATGATTCTAAGCTGCATGTGTGGAGAAAACCAGGCATCAGAAAGTTCAGAATCCAGTTGCAAAGGAAGGTGTTCAAGACCAGTAGGCTCAGTTTTTCAGTCAGGTGCTGAGGAACGATTGTGTTGAATGCTAAACTGAAGTCTATGAACAGCATCTGTACATATGTGTCCTTATTGTCCAGGTGGATTTAGGGTGAGATGTAGGGTGGTGGTGATGGTGTCATTTGCTGACCAGTTGGGGCGATAGGCGAACTGCAGTGGGTCCAGTGTGGGTGGTAGCCGGCTCTTAATGTGCCTCATGAAGAGCCTCTCGAAGCACTTCATCATGATGGGTGTGAGTGCAACGGGACAGTAGTTATTGAGGCAGGACACTGGGGACTTCTTTGGCACGGGAACAATGATGGTGGCCTTGAGACCATGGGACGACAGCAGTGCTCAAGGAGAGGTTGAAGACGTCAGTGAGGACATCTGTTAGCTGGTCTGCATATTCTCTGAGCACTCTTTCAAGAATGTTACCTGGACCAGTAGCTTTCTGTGGGTTAACTCTGCAAAGAGTTTTCCTCACGTCAGCAGAGGTCAGACAGAACCTGGTCATTGTGAGGTAGGGTGGACTTCCTCACCAACACATCATTCTGAGCATCAAACCAGAATCCTGTTTGTGGACTTCAGCTCTGCCTTCAACACCTTTATTCCAGAACTTCTCCGAGGCTAGCTTTAATAGATGAATGTGCCTGATCCCATCTGCCGGTGGATCACTGACTTCCTGATGGACAGGAAGCAACATGTGAGGCTGGGGAAGAATGTCTTGCACACCCTCATCACCACTGTGGACTCATTCTGCTTCCTGGGTACCACCATCACCCAGGACCTCAAGTGGGAGCCCACCATCACCTCCGTCATAAAGAAGGTCCAGCAGATGTACTACCTGAGGCATGTAAGAAATTTAACCTGCCAACATGGACGATGGTGCAATTATACACTGCGATCATTGAGTCCATCCTCCCCTCCTCCATCACCATGTGGTACGCTGGAGCCACCACCAAGGACAAACAGCGACTGTTGTGCACTTTGATGAGAAGGTGATTGGCTGCAGACTCCCATCTCTGCAGGACCTGTACACCTCCAGGACACTGGGGCGTGCAGCTCGGATCACAGCCGACCCTTCTCACACTGGACACAGTCTGTTTGACCTGCTCCCCTCAGGCAGGAGGCTCCGGTCCATTTGGACCAGAACCTCTCGCCATAGGAACAGTTTCTTCCCCTCTGCTGTGGACTCATGAACAATAACCATAAGTCTGTTCCCACCACTTGCTCTGATTCAAACACATGATCCTGTATTGATCATCACCTGCATTCATGTATATATCAATCTGCTTAGCACTTTTTAAGTGTTTGTCTTATCGTATGTCTCGCACAAAGTACTCCAGCAATTTCATAGTGTTGTAAATCTGCTCAACATTTGGCAATAAAACCCTTTCTGATTCTGATAAAAATTTTACGTTTAATGATATCTGGTCATATCAACTTTATTTGATTATGATACATTCAGTTTACATCAAGCATATTTTCCTTGATTTCATTCAACCCTTCCTGTGTTCAGATATTTTGGTGCAGGAACATTTTCTTTTATAATAAGTGCTTTAATACAAAGTTTTATTCAAACTTTAGTTTAAAACCACACATGAATTACATTGTATGAATGGATGCATGCTCCTTCCTGCAGCCTGGTTTGCCTTCCTCTACTGCCCGAGCTCGGGTCTAGTTGTTGGGCGGCAGTGGCTTCCCCAGGTGGTGTCCCGTGGTAATGCCGAGAGGCTGCATCACTGAGGTCAAAGAGCTCACAGGGGGCAAAGGTCAAAGGATTTTCTGCAAGCAGACCTTTGAGTCAAGTCCGCCACCCCTCGAGCATTGCGGCTTGCACGGCTGGGAGACAGTGAGCTGGACTCCAGAAAATCTCAGGAGCCAGAACCTGAAATCCACAGAAGTGCAGAATCCCGTTCTAGAAGAAACAAGAGCAGGTGGGAGGGAGGCAGATTATTCCATAAGTATTATGTTTTGGGTTTATTATGTGTTATTTGTGTAGCTTTCCCTCTTTTGTCTTATTATCAACTTTAATTGTGTTCAATCTCTGTGCTCAGTCATTTCCTGTTTGATTTTGGTAGCTCTTTACCTTCCCCCGTCTTGTTTCCTTGATTATTTTCCCGTGTTTCTTGTTACCTAGCTGTTTAACCCTCAGCATGTTGTACAAACCATTAGGACTTTTCAGCTGCCCCTGTAGCTCCCTCAGCTGAAATAAGCCATTTAATTCCCTATTAAGTCCTTCTTGTAAGACATTGGCTTACAAGAAGCCAATGTCTTCTTGTAAGCCAAGAAGACATTGGCTTGCTCTTCTGTTTGCTCTCACAAACAGAAGAACAAGTGGGTGGGGCTTTTGTAATCCCATTTAGAGTTTTGTGCTTGACATGACCATTTTAGAAACATCCCCTCTCTATTGCAGCTCGAAGTGCAGAAAGAAGAAAAAATGTGTGAAGTGGAAGCAGTCCTCCTATTATTCCTGTTCAGCTCCATGAGCACGAGTAAATGAGCCTGCCTGTTGGAGGAGGAGGCTGCATACCGAGCATGTCTGTTTGTGTTGGTTGATAACAGCTTTAAACGGGCCGACAACGGTTGGATAAGGCACGCAGCAGGTTTTGTTGCTGTGATAAAGTCAGCTTCGAAACACTGTAGGAGCATGTGAGGGACCAAGCAGTGAAGGAAAAATCTGGCACAGGTTAAAGTCCAAAAAAAATGTTTATTTAATCCGCGAACAAACTTGATTAAACTATACAGAAGAAATCTAAACTTTGGGCCCATAAAAGAGGTCAACGTAACAACACGCTACTCACAAATTGATAACAAACAATACTAGTAACTCAAACAAACTGACCTGACTAAACATGACAAGGGAGAACTTAAATAGTGGCTGATCAGCCCACAAAACACAAAAGGGGTCAAACACACTCAAAACCTAACTAACATAACCAATTCCAACTCCCCACCCCCCATGATCCGGAGTTATGGTATGAACCAATCTGAGCCTTGTCTCCATATAAACTTGCTCTTTGCTCATCACGACCGGAGCAGCTGCAACTGAGGTAACTCAAAAAAAAAACCCAGATTAAATCATATATAACAGTGTAAACCAAAATGTGTGCGCTTATCCTAGAATACACTATCATGTAAGTATGTACATTAGTGCTAAACCAAACCAATTCTGTGTCCTGTAAATTAAATCCTATGTCTAAACAAAGAAAAATATAGGTGTAATGCTATATGAAAGCCTCTACACTGATGTGTGGTGCATGTTACCATTGCGTGGCTGTAGCTGCAGCCATCACAGAGCAGCAGTGGTTTATCACAGGTTTATCGGCCGAGAGGTTACATCACATTTGTACCTTTGTGTGAGCTGTTGTTTTTTAGTATCAGAATAAGATAATCCTTTGGGATAAAATATGCCCCTTCACTACAGTAACCATACACGTTGAAAAATAATGAGCTTTGAGGGCCAGGCCCAGCTCTCTGATGCTGTACCACATTCCACTGGAATGAGAACAACATCCGTCTCCAACAGGAACACTAAAAACATCGTGCATCACGGCTGTAATCGATTCCCATTAATCTGCCTCAAACTGGTTTCCGTATAAACTAGGAGGATTACAGTGAATCCTCCTAGTTTTTGTTACTATTCTGAAGTTTTGAATTGTTTAGTTTGAGTTGTTGCAGCATCACTGAGTCTTTGATTTTCCTCATAAGAAGTTTCTGTTTTCTGCCTTCTAGTTCATAATGTTACCTCAGTGTGTTGACTTCTCATCTTACTGGATAACTGGCTTGGGTCTAATTTTCATGGAGTTGTGCATGCCAATTAATAATATAAGTTACTATGTTTGTAGTAAGTTTGAATTCTTGGTCTTTATTTTTGAGTTTATTTCTCAGCTGTCTCACCTGCAGAGGCCACAGGGTGACGTTGATGTCTCCATTGATGCCGTCAGGCTGAAACATCATCTGAGTCGCTCCGGTCGTGAACAACAACATGGCTTTTTTATCCTTAGATAAGATACAGTTTGATAATCAGACCAAACATGTCTAAGAAGAAAAGCTCATTTTATTTTTTTAATACCACGTTTTTCCAATAAATTTCTAACATATGTATAGAAATTCCTTAGTTGTCTTTTACTTTTTATCTCTGAAACATCAGCATGTCACCTTACTGTGCCACATAAATGTTGATTAAATAGATAAATCCAGACTGATATTAACCTCCTAAGACCCGAACTCGTTCATGGCATGCATTTTTAATTTCTCTTTGCAATTTGTGCTGATTGGGACCTGATGTGAAAACAAAGAATTACCTGATTTTTTTTTTTTCCTGATTTTTGTTTCTGAGAAAAAATGAGATCCACATTTGAGGACATTCTTTTTAAATTTCGATCGAACAGTGGCAGTATAATGTCCTCGTAAGAGGATATCAGGCCTTTGTGGAGCAAAGTGTTGTATTTTGGTTTAGACAACCCAAAATGTGATGTCCACATATATGGACGCTAGGTTCTAGGAGGTTAATGGTGTTGGTTGTGTTATTTGCTGTGTCCTTCTAATGATTTGGTGTTCTCTGCTGAAACGGACATTGAACATCCCATTATTGTACATCTTTTCCAGGGAGAAAGCGAAGCCCTGTGACAGTACTCTGTCTAACCAGCCCTTCGTAATGGCAGGAAAACTGAACCAGTACAAAGGAAACTACAGAAAGACAAAATTATGTTATTATTAATGCCATTCAGTGTTTTATTATTTTCAGTCATATTCTTGTACAACAATCTTTTACATCAAGCATCTGCAATGATGCAAATGTGCATATACTAAAAGCTGCAATTCCTCTACTGTCAGTGCATTAGAGGTGCAATGAGTCAGTCCGCATATACTCCCATGTTTAAACTTTACAGCAGAAATAAACATGTTAAAAGCCTGAAACAACACAAACTGTTTGGACTCTATAGATCATTTCCTCCTTCATTAAGGAGGAAATGATCCTCCTTAATGAAAATCCCTTTATTTGGATTAGAGATACAACATCAGTCAGAGATACAACAGCTGCTGAGGAAGATCAGTCTTATCACCCTTAAACTATTTTTTTTAAATCTAAATTTATTTCTAAAATCTCCTCACTTTAAATATTCAGACCTTTCATGAATCCGCCTCAGGAATAACCTTTCAGAGTCCAGAAGAATAACAACACTCCCAACGAGCAGAGCAATTTAAGGAGCTTGTTGAACTTAGAAAACAGAAGCTGCGCATTACAAACTATTAAAATTGAACAGATCTCTGTATAATTAAACTTGTTTAGGACAGGATTAAGCATGATGTGGGCTCACTTATGTTTACGGACATGATGGTCTGGCCAGTCATGAAATGTGAAGTTCTGACACTCAGTAACAGCAGCTCTTAGTCACCTCTGACCTGGAAGATGATGAGTTCGGCCTCATTTACTTTGCGCTGCTCGGCTATGATGTCTTCGCTGAGGCGGCCCTCCCTCCCGGCGTGCATTGTCTCCTCTCCATACCAGAAAAGCTCGGAGTTCCTCACATCACCTGAACACAGCACGCTCAGTCAGAATCAACAGTAACAAACTCACTGGGAGGTTTTATCAGTTAACTTTAATTTTGTGTTTTTAACACAGACACACCTTTCTATATAAAACAAACCTTTGACTTAATGTGAGAATTATTTCACTGATACCCATTAAAGGCCATAATTTATTAGCAAGTGTGATGTTTGTGAGGGGAGATAGTCTGTGTGCAGAAAGCTAACCAGCAGCATTTTTTTTCAAACTGCCTATAGACACAAATGTTGCAACGGCTGGAAAACCTTCATTCTCACATATTCCTGAGAAAACTGAAGAAACCTTGAAACATCCCTTCAGGACAGCATCTAAAGAGGTCTGAATGCAACGCTGAGGCAGCACATCCATATGGTGGAGTGTGAGGTGATGATCAGTCCAATCAATGAAAGCTCCGATGCCAGTTCAGGTGGCACGGGCCTGTTTTTCACAGGGAGACGTGTCTTAAAGGTTTAGCTTCTTCCTCGGTGTCCACTGCACACAGAAAATGTGTCACTGTGTAGAGCTGCAGGACATTTCAGCTTCACTACACAAACACAAAGGTGAAGCTTTTTAACATCAAAGAGCAGACTACAGCAGACAAAGAAATGATTAGCCTGCGGATTAGACCAAGATAAATTTCATTAACTTTAAATATTTAAAGCAGATTTGAAGGCGAGTAAGAAGTGATGGACTACAAACAGAGACACACAGAGAGCAGCACTAAAGCTTGTTTTGGTCTTTTCCCGGGATTTGCTGACAATGAGAAAGATGAAGCTCGGCTTGAATTGTCCCCAAAGACACAAAACAACAAAGAATAAATGTGTTCGATGAACACAAATGCAGACAAAGCACAAAAAAGGGCAAAAACTGACCGACAGATGCAACGTGAGCTCAGAGCCACAAGGCTGCAGTCATTTCTGTCTCTCAGCATCTGAAGTCATGAAAGTTTGAATATGATCTGGTACATGAGCTGTGCAGAGCTCCCACACTCTCAATAAAGCACTGATGATGAAATAAGCAATAACAAACCCAATAAATAGGATAAATAAACAAAAAGGTGTATGAATCAGAGATCTCAGAATCTCATTTCTGCTTTTTGCAGATGATGTGGTTCTGTTGGCTTCATCAAGTGATGGCCTCCAGCTCGCCTTGGAACGGTTCGCAGCCGAGTGTGAAGCGGTGGGAATGAGAATCAGTACCTCCAAATCCGAGGGCATGGTCCTCAGCCGGAAAAGGGTGGAGTGCCCACTCCGGGTCAGGGACGAGTCCTTGCCCCAAGTGGAGGAGTTTAAGTATCTCGGGGTCTTGTTCACGAGTGATGGGAGAAGGGAGCGGGAGATCGACAGACGGATCGGTGCTGCGGCTGCAGTAATGCGGACGCTGCATGTTGTGGTGA
>VURO01046329.1:0-24968 GCA_015108175.1 Pelvicachromis taeniatus | reverse complement strand
CCGCCGTCTTTCGCTACTCAGGTTAAACGTGATATATAAGTCACTTAGATAACTTAAACATGTTATTGTTTGGCTTTTTTTAGTTTTATTTGTTCCTGAGTAAATCGGTTTGGCTGAGATTAAAGTTATAGTTTTCACACAGCTGAATAAACATCAAGCAGACAACTGATTATCAGGAGTGTGAGATGGTCGAGAATATACTCCGGTGTCCTGTTATATTTTAGATAGCAAAAAGAGAAACAATCTGCAGATTTCATTAAAATTTTGTAAACTATCATCTTGTCTTTATTTTTAGTTAGCACATACCTTAAACACTCAAAGCTGTAAGCTAATGATAGTTATTGTCACGGCCTGGGTCTAGGGACCCAGGGCATATGTATTTTTTGCTGTTTTGTTCTCTCACTGGAGGCAGCCACACCTGCCGCTCGTCACCCGCAGCCAGCTGAAGCAGATTAACTCATCAGAGGAGCTCTATTTAAGAGTGTGGTTGGGCTCTGGTCGGCCCAACCACACTGGGCCGACAAGTGTACGGTCAGTACGACTGTGGACTTTGTAAGTCGCTAGTGTGGATTGCCTCTTAACCTTTATGTGTGTTGTATGTTACCAGGAATCGGGAGTGGAGTGGGCCTGGAGTCACAGTATGGGAACAGGAGTGTTTGGAGTTGCCGTTAAGTTCTCGTTCACAGACAGTTGCACTGTGTGGGATTCTGGGAAGAGGAATCGCTACGGAAGCCACAGTGCTGGGGATTAAGGCCGTGACTTTTTGTTACTTTTCTCTCACTGTAAATAAATTCACCGTTCAGCTGAAGTCCTGCTTTTTGGGATCTCCTTTCACTGCAACCCCCACAGTCTGCCCTCGCAGCTGTGCGTTTTACGTCCAATGGATGCATGATCTGATTAGTCGACTAATCGCAAAAATAATCGGTGACTAGTCGACTATCAAAATAATCATTTGTGGCAGCCCTAGTCACAGTACTTCAGAAACAATCAGAGCCACAGTACTTTGTTACTGGGACATTTCTTCGTAGTGAACTGGAGTTCTCCTGTTCAGTTTGGAAGTTTTGAACTGTCTGTTTGACAGCAGCAAGGCATTTAATAGCAGCACTTATGAGCACTCTGTATGAGAGTTTAATGGGTGTGACTTATTTACTAGCTGTTAGTTAACCTTAAACAAACAGTGGTTTAAATGCTGCTAAAATGTATGTCAGCTTGTTCTCTGATTATTTTGCCCAGTGCAGCTGCACATTGCTTTGGTTATATGGTTTCATATCAGTTTACTCTAACACAGCTGACATACAACCATTTATTCTGCTTGAATAAATTGGGTCCAGTGTTTGTAATAGAGAGGACCGTAAGTTCTTAAGTATCAAAGTTTGCGCTTCTCTCTCCTGTCACAGAGAGGCACTGCTGCTGTCAGAGCTGTAGACCGGGTAAGTAGGAGGTGGCCTGGTAATATCTTCAAAACAGGTAACTGCTGTTATATATTTATAAAATAATGTAGTAAGAGGGACAACGTTTAAAGTCTTGCACACATATCTGGCTGAAAAAAAACAAACCTTATTGATAATTATTTTCAATGTATACTGTCATTATTACTGTTGCGCTTGATGAGGTAGATAAATAAAGTGTGTCAAAAGAAATTAAACAAATGGAGAGCTTCTTGCTAATGTCTACTAACTGAAAAGTACCGTATTTTTCGCCGTATAAGACACTCCAGAATATAAGACCCATCCAATTTTAAAGGAGGAAAATCTAGACAAAAAAGATTCGGAACCAAATACTGTAGAACACTTTCTCACACACACCATACACGCTGCCTGTGATCTATCCAGAAGCAACAGTATGATGTAGGGAGGGCGGTGTGCCTTCTCCCCGGCCGTTTCCCAATATGCGTACTTGTGTGTACTTGCGTTCTCGCAGACTCGTTATACGTCATCAGTCGGAGACCAAGTACTGTCCCAATTCAAAATACGCATCAAGCTGAGAAAGCAAAAAGTTCCCGGATGTGGTCTCGCTCCACCAGTTTTATCGAGCCTGCATCGGTGGTGACTTGTGTGGACTTGGTGGAGCCAAATAACCCGTCATGCATTTTGCCAGACCAGCCCGGTCACGTTCACCTGACCTGTCACATCATTGAATACGCTGGTGTTCCAATTGCACAAATTGCGGGTCCGGTTAAGTCCGGTCTTGCCGAAAACATGAGTCCGAACTCGCGTACTTAGAATTGAAAAACGGTGGCGGAGCTTTGGCGGATCAATTCTTCTGCCCATCAATCACGGGCATCCAATCATATAGGAGCGGGGCGGAGCAGAGCACCGACAGCACACAGTAAACATTGGCCGGAGGAGGCGAAACGTCTGGAGCAGGAGGGGCAGACATTTCAGGCCAGCATAGATTGATACAGTGCAGGGGAGATATGCACAGAAGCGGCGAAATTGTGCCCACACTGACGAGCAAGAAGTGAGACTGCCCGGGGAGACATGAGGAGGCACAGCCCGCAGTACATGCACAAATCCAGCCTGCAGCATACACAGCATAAAGAAAGGACTGCGAGCAAGCACCACACAAAGTTAGGAGCAGTTTTAATGCAGGCAAAATGTGTGTTTGTCGTATAAGACGCACCAACTCCCCCCCAGTTTTGGGGAAGAAAAAGTGCGTCTTATACAGCGAAAAATACGGAAACGCATGCTTGGAATAATTTTTAAAAATTGATTCTCTGTTTTCTAAAGTGTACTTGATGTACTAAAAAAATGCACAAAAACATGCAAACTGCAGCTATTAGCCATCAAAGACCCTCCAATGCTGATGAGGTCTGATGGGAGTTCTGAGAAGTCTGCAGCATTGAACTGTTGATTCCTCCAGTCTGTGAGCTTTCCTGGCCTGCCAGAGTTATCTCCTTCTCCCTGGTGGGAGGAGACATGCTCCATGGGAAGGGCAATCACCACGGGCTGGTGTGGAATCAGATTCTTCTATCACAGCTCCTGACCTCACTGTTATATGATAGAATGTGAAAGTTAACCTGGATCAGTGCCTGGGGACAGTGTCTGCCTTTGTCGAGGGAATATGATGTTTCATTGTTTTTCAAGACTTCTCTCTTCTCACACTATCGGGGTGTGAATGTTTGTTGGTGCACAGTTACACACACAAAATGACAATTTTCCACTACTACACCATCCTGGAAAGCAGGTTTCTGAATTATTGCAGGTCACATTCACTTTCTGTTGATTTTTGTGTATTTATCTGGCCTAGGTACTCAGTGAATGCATCCTGCACCAAGGTGTCTGCATTATTTTGTAATTTAAAAGTTCTCAGGGTCTGCAACGACATTTATTGAGTCCTGATTTCGCCCATGCCTCAACCCCCACCAAGTTAAATTCAACTTGGAAGCTTTTACATATTTGTGCTCACAGACTGAGAGACAAACAAAAAAATTTATGCAACAATGAAAAGATACCTCAGCTCTTACCTTGTCAGAGGGGAAAAAAATCTTCTCCACTGAAACTTACAGGGAAGGGTGATGCAGCTCATTCTACCTAATAGTCGAGAGGTTTGTCTTTTGTTTACTAGCTGTCACTTCTACTGAGCCCCAGTATATGTGTTGAGTAAAGTGAGTGCAAAACAGTAAAGCAATGAAGATGAGCACAAAATAAAGAAAACAAGACTTTTTTTGAATTAACACCTTAAGACTTTTACACGGTACAGCTGTAACTTTCAGTGAATGTGTGGGAGGACTCACTGCTTGTGATCTGCTGGGAGGATCTGTACATGCTCTGTTTTGCTTAAAGGTTAATTAAATTATGCAGGGGGTTGGTGCCACAGCTGCAGGTTTGCTCTCTCGCAGACGGGCACACTTAACCGACCGCTGGAAAAAATAACAAGGCCAGTTGTGAAATGATTCCATACACTTGCATTTTCAGATAGAAGAACCTGCATATCTAGTGCTTTAAACATACAACACAATGGACCAGACAGAGATGTGGTAATACACAAAACTGCCAGCAGACGCGTATATTTGAAAACGTTGACTATTTTCTTTACATTTATGGTAACTGCTCTTATTGGCCTCTTCTGACCTCCTTCTCCTGATCATGTGTCTATGTCTGTGCACTTGGCTCATCTGTAACATGCTCCTATCATAGACAATGAGACACAAACCTCTTTAGAAGTTTGACAGAAACATAAAATTACTAAAAGTACCATTTTTAACATCTGTCAAGTATAACAATTAACTACTTTAATCGTACCAGATGCCTAAAACCATGTCAACAACACATGAAGAAAAAACAAAACAAAAAAAATGCTGACATCTCTTAAGGTTACAGAAATAAACATCAATTTGACACATATTTGACATAAAATGACAAATTCTTTCTTTTTGTGGTCCACTATGTTCAGAGTGTGTTTCATATATGCTTTTCTACAGAGCAGTAGACGTCAACACCTCTAAGGCAGCATTAGATTAGATTCTTTTCAGTCCTGTGTACTATTAACAACTACACATGGAGCAACTGCGTGCAGACTGTATGCAGTATTGATGCCACAAGATAAGTTGTACTTCCATTAAGTCAGTTAACTTCCAAAAAATACAAGCCAAAACACTATCGATTGAAAGATCCGTGATTCATGTGATTTCTTTTCCCCTAATGTTGCTTACTGTAACAGATCAAAAGTCCCAGTGATAAATAGATCTACCCTTGTGGCCAAGAGTGAGCTGAGGATTAAAAGAAGCCAAAGTATAAAAATGACAGCTGGACAAAGATATTAAGTTTCACTGACTTCAATCTGTTCTCTGTTCTTACAGCTGTTAACAACTATGTCTGATCCCAGGGTACAGATGGTAGTGTCTCCCTGTCTGTTTTTCCTCCCTTTTTTTCACTTTTATAACCATTTGTTCCAGGGAAACATTTGTGAGTTCTAACTGTAATCAATTTCTTCTTCGCTGTATGTTAGTTTATCTTTTTTAGGTTTACTTTTTTAAATTTGTTGTTCAATAAACTTTATACCTATTGTAAACTGTAAACAGTTTTATAGTCAGCCGCTTTGCAACCAAACCTTGGGAAGCTTTTCTCCACGTTTCCTTTTTAGTTTAATAGAAGAATGAAAAATAAGATCATATTTAATTGTCTTATCTTCAAGTCAATGTCTTGATGCAGACTTGTTGATCACTTTAAAAAAAACAGATTGCCATGGCCGCTGCAAGAAAAAAATGAGAGAGGTTGCAAAAACAAAACAAAAAAAACACGAATGGGAAGGAACGGTGGAGAAACTGAAAACAAATGAGATGGAGTTGCATAGAGAGATCAAGTTAGAGACAGGGAGAGCGAGAGGGATACAGGCAGTGTTCTAATGACTTCACACCCCATTAGCCACTTAGTCTGATGCGTCACACCTCATTATGCTGCTCGAGCAGCAGTGCATGAACGCGTGAAACCGTCCACTCAGCCAGACCTGTCCACCCACTCCAAACACTCACTCACTTACAGCAATTAGTGTGTGTGTGTATATGTGTGTTTCTCTGTTGCTCGTATGAGCGCATGCATGTGTAAAGGTAAAATCCAACTGTCCTGCCAGCTTGCGAAAAACAAATGGTTAACACTGATTGTTTAGAGCCCAAGAAAGACTTTCTCAAAGGAGATGCAGGGACTCCCACTATGGTGTATTTCAGCCCAAGTTCACCATGGCTACCCCAGAGCTCAACTGGGAAATGCTGCGAACAAGCTCAGCTGCGCTTGCTTTGTCAGCCACACAAGAGAACAGGACTGAGTAGCGTGCTCCAGAGGACTCTCCTTAATCACACTCACACATGCACACACTCTTGCACTAAGATGACCATGTACGCACGCAAACACACAAGGATAAAGAGATAGAGAAAAGAGAGGTCCCCATGCCATTCCCTGCACGGACAGCCCCAGTTGGCAGATTGTGAAGCGTTCCTCTCCAGGACAAGGCCTGCTAACTCAAATCCCTGGCTAGCGGCCACGCTCCTCTCTATTACAAACACTGGACCCATTTATCCCGGTGTCCCCCCTCTCCAGTCACACTGCCACCCCAGGGGCAATGCCATATAATGGATCTGCACCCACTGTAACTGACGTCTCTATTCAGCTAATGTTTATTGTTTTGCTCTGCTTGATTTGTTGATATTCAACAAAAATGAACAGCACAGAAGGAAAAACCAAAGTGAGCAAATAATGAGGGTATTATTATCCCAAGCGTTGTATAATTCATGAGTTCCAGACAAATATTTCATATTTAATTTGAGTAGCCTCTTGTTTGAAGCCAAGTTAGACTGTGTTAATTACTGGGAGATGAAGGCGCCTTAAATGATCTGTTCGTTCCACTTTACATCTCATTGTCTGTCTTGGGCACTTTTTGTCCTCTGCCAAATCTTAACTGCACATTCTTATCTTCTGTTCTTCGCGTTTTATTAATGTAGGAATTTGATACTTAAGACCTCGTCTGCTGTCTCTCTCACCTGTTTCTATCAGGCCTTTCTCCAAGGTGACTTTAGGCTTTTTGCAAAGTTTTGTTCACTTTATTTTTTCTTATTTCAGTAAAAAAAACACAAAACGTTATGTAGCCCTGACTTCATTACATGAGATGTGTGTTTATCTAAAAAGCCGAAAAACTGACAAAAGTAAGGAAGCTATTATGGCCATTTTAGGCCATATTAACAGAATGTAAACATTCCCTTATAAAATATGCATTGTTTTTAGTGTTTAATAGCAGCCACAGACATAGATTGACTTGACTAAGTGATTTATAAATGGGTATGCCCGTCATCATCCTGAAAAAGATGCAGGTTTCCTTTTGCATCATATGTCATCTTGATATTCATCTCACTGTGTAAGCAGTTGCTTTCTACTTGTTTTATGTAATGATTACTCAAAACAATAATGCTAATCTTATTGTATTGCATTTGCAAAGCTTTGATATATTCTTCAATTAAACGCTTTGCTCAATTGCATATTTGAGCACGAGTAGGTCTCATTTCAAGACAAAAAATAAATAAATAACCACCAGCTTCTCAATCTGATTTAACAGTAAACAGACTTGTGCAACATATTAAAATGCTTTTCCTTAATATTTTATTTAGTGTTTGTTTTAATTCTATCTTCCTTAAAAGTCTGGTTTTCCTCACTGCAGCGACTCCTGTCCCCTGACCTTCAGCAGCACACCAAGAGATAATGTAATCATGGTCAGGGAGTCGCTGCTGTCAAACACATCTCCTGCATGTGATGAACGCATGCTGTGTGAGCATGTCAAACATCACACACCTGAGCACCTGTCTGTTCATGTCTCCAGCCCCACCTCACCCCGGTCACACAAGATGAGCAAGGGAAAGGACAAAACCATGGGAGGGGTTGTGGAGAAATAGAGGATAACTCCTCTCGAGCACTCAAAGCCGGAAGGATCCTTGCACATAGTAAATTATGACTCAATTACTGCCCTATTAATTTTCTAAAGCACAGGTTTAATTAAAGATATTTTATCAGTGTGTGATTCACACGGTGGGGTACATAGGTATTGTAATTTGTTTGTAATCAAGGCTAGCTGACTGGCAGCTGTGACAGTTGGCACAGCTTGGAGTGTGTTGGCCCCTGCAGTGTGCTGTTACTGGGTCACTGAGGCACTGTGTGCTGCAGACAGGGGGTGGCCTTTAGTGTCAGTCTTCTGTGACCTCCTGCTTTCATCTTCCCCTCTTTTCACCCTCTTCATCTTTATGTGCTATCCACTGAGATAAAATAGGGATAAGGCAGATCAGCTGGCATAGAAAACATGTCTCACCTGCTGGGATAAGAGATTAGAGGGAGTGGATTCTTTCCGGAGAAACCTCATGGATATATGTCGATTGTTGCACATGTATATGAGGGTTATGGTTTTAAACGTGGCATCAGCCTCTGTCACTTCTAGACATCCTTAACAGAGGCAGGCTGTGACTTTTTAACTGCTGAACTTGACCTTCACCACTGGGAGGAAACAGAATCAGCACAATTGATGAACATGCCCTTGCCCAATAGCGATGATTTCAGAATAAATATTACACTTTATTTTGAAGACACAAGCATAAGTGTTAGGGTTGATAATGTACTATGGTCAGATATGCTCATTATCTCTCTCACTTCATTATTCCCTCCACTGCCTCCGTTCGCTGACCCCAAACCTGCAACCTCCATTTACTCTCCTCTCTCTCATTCACTCTGCTTTAGTTGCTTTTTTCTTTCCTACTCCCTCTTCTCTTTTGGACTGAGGTACGTGTGAGATCATAATTATGTTTTGACACATGGCGTTAGCCCCCAGTGCGCTAGGAATTTAACTCAAAGTGGGAGTTGTCAGTGCGACAGCCCTTGCTGCTCTTAATTGGAGGGGAGGGCCAAGAGGCCCGCCCACAGACCAGGGTGGCAGTTTTAATGAGGTTATGTTCATACAGGAAGTCGGAGTTGTGACAGGAGGAAACTATCATTGGCCTGTTAAAGAGAGCAGCTGACATCTCAAAGCCTACTGTGTTTGTCAGTGAGAGGGGAAAACCTCTCTCTACAGGTGGAAACAGGCAATTAAAACAGAAATGAAGAATTAAAAAAACCAAACAAACATCCAGGGCAGCCACACAAACTTGACTACATTGCCAATAAACACAAATCACACGAAGAAAAGCTGCTGATAGAATAATAATAATTGCTAAATAAATTACTTAATAACCCTCCCTGGACTCACTTCAGTAGGACTCACTTGAAAATGAGCAAATTGCAGCAACTAAATGGCAATTAACACAAATCAGCAAGATTATGAGTGCTTTTGTTTCTTTTGTTTCTGCCTGTGTACATGTATATAGTATGCAAATGTACACTCAGATGTGTTGTGTGATGTCTCTCTTATGTTCTTCACTCTTACAGTACACTCTTGGGTTTCAGAAAGAAAATGGAGAGAGAAGCAGTTAAAAGTGAAGCCTCTGACTTTTCTGGTCAAAACACTGGCTTTAGTGTTCTCCAGGTGCACCCTGCTGAGGAAGGGTCCTGTTGCCAGAGTAATGTGGCTGTTGGTATTCTGCCCTTACAAACAGGCAGTGCGCAGCCTTTGATCTGCACCACCCTCTTCAGCTCAAAGCCCATTTACAAAATGTATTCCATTCCTTCTCTTTGTATAAGCAAATCCAAAATATTTGTCCAACATTTCGTTTCAAACAGACATTTATTTGAAATGAGAGCTGTGTTTGTTTTCCTAAGTAGTTTTTGAACAGGTTAGAGTTTCACCAAGGCATTTAAGCACACACACGATGCATGTCAGCGTCTAACCTAACAGAGACCAGAGCCATTTCCGCTCACCGTGTCCGTCCACAGACCTTTGCATGTCTTAGGTGCAAAAGTTTGTTTTTAAGTCAATTGCAGGCCAGGAATTTTGTGGACTCAGAAAGGAGTTTTTACAATGTTAAAAAAAAGTGAAAAAATAAAGTTAAGCTGGTCCTTTGTTGGGTTTAGTCCAGTTTGTGAATCCTAAGAGGGAGCGTTCCCTCGCCTTTTGAGCTATGTAAGCCATAATAAATGGCTTTACTGAAGAAATTTGAAAATAACATTTGTAAATTTGTGTTTACACATGTAGAGGTGGTGCCAGCTGGCATGGTTTTGACAAATCATGGGCAATGGTTTGCTTCCCTTGGATCTTATAGCATGAACTTAATAGACTCTCTTTGTCCACTGTGACAATATGTGGCTTTGAACAATTAGAGAGAACTCCTTCCTGCTATACTAGAGATAAACATCACCTGCTGGCTGTATAGATTGGAACAGACTTTTCAAGGTTGTCTGGAGGTCTTTTAGTGTTTGGCTGCTCATTCACAGAGCTTGCTTCTCTAAGGAGTAGGAAAGGAACATTGGGGGCTGGGTCTGTCATGACCTTGTGTGGCCTGGGTCATGAGGAGAGAAAAGTGGGGATGATGTAAAGCATTTGGTCCCAAACAGGAAAAGACAAGGTCATTGTGTTTCTCATTGGGCTTTACAAGGTTGCTTAGTTTGTTGATGTGGGCCACAGCAAATGGGCTTATCAATAGATGTGGACACCAAGGTGAGAAGGGGCAAGATCCCATTTTAATCCAATCTGACTTTAATGCATTGGCGAACATGATTCTTTACCGTGTTGTACATCAACGACTCCGGTGAGTGTTTTCCTGACTTCTAAGATCTCACAAGTATACTGAGTGGCTAAAGCTCTCGGGGACACATTTTCCAATGATACTGGAGCAGTTTGCGGCTACTCGTCTGTTTTCAGCTTAAGCTACATGAACTGTGTAGATGTGACTGTTGAGGTGAAACTGCTACTGGAGTAAGAGGCATATATAGCACTTGAGGTGAAGTGTATTTATAAAATGAATGTGTGCGAGCTTGTGACGCTTTGGCTCAGAGCTAAGTCATCCCACCTACGAGACACCCATCGGAGTTCTGTGATCAGGTCTGACTGTAATCTTACCACAACTTCAGCTCACTGTGCTTAGATTCACCCCCGGATGATTGTCATGAGTTTCGGTCGAGAGCATTCTTGCCTAACTGCTGATGTTCATGAGAGCTGTTTGATCGTGAGAACTGACATGCTGATGTTGTACTTCCTCCGTGTGTTGAAGATGGAAAAAAAAAATGTACTAGAAAAATGAACATGCACGTTCGCCAAAAACGTGGAAAGTTCTGACCACATAATTTATTTCGTAACAGGTGAAAATGAAGACGCTCATCTTTTTTTTCTTTTTTTTCTTTCAGTGTATTTTAATGCTGGTTCGTCAAGATCAGGAAGCGGTTAAAAAAGGTCATACGCATCATCAAATTGGACTAAATGTCACCAAGAATTAAGGTTGGATCACTGAAGATTCATTAGTCTCAAGATTTCCAGTAAATTCTTTTGTCACTCTGTTGCACAATCATGTTGTACCATATAGTCTTTGTGAGTCTCTACAGTGATCACCTCTGGTTAAACCAAGAATTCTAAATGCTCTGAGGTCCACTTAGCCGGGCTTCTCTAACATTAATAATGCAGAACATTTTCCTAATGAGGGAACATATTTTTTCTTTTCCATTTTTTTCTTTCAACATGTTGGATAACTGTGTTAATCAAGGCTTTACGTTCAGATTTCCTCTCTAATGGCATATCCAGTGAAGGGAAAAGGTCATGGTGGTAATAGACTGATCTGTCGTCCTCAGGGAGATTCTCCCTCTCTCTCTTTTTCTTTCCTTCTTCTCTCTTTTCTTCTACACCTCTCTCTTTCTGCTCAGCCTCGAACAGACAGTCTCCGTCGCAGACATCCTCATCTGCCTCCCGCTGCGCTCAGCCCAGGATTTCAATCAGAGGGCCAAATGAAATTATTAAGAGGTGTTAAACTTATTAATCATTGAATTAGCTAAATGATCCTCCAAGTACAGCCCAGATGAATGACATGCCATTCTCTAATGCAATTTGCCTCTCCACCTTTCCAGCAGGTGAAGGTCATGAGAGGGCCCAAAGCATACCAGTTGAAGGTTTTATTATTTTTTTCTTTTTTTTTTAATGTGTAATCGCTTTTTTTCTTCAGGTCAACTTCACTGAACCTGACACTGAATAAATACAACACAAAACAAGTTTGATAAGAACCGCTATTAACATTAAAAAAAAATGCTGTTTTAAAAGCAGCGACTAACTTAAAGAAGAAGGAAATTATGTACATTTACAGACTTTTGTACACCTGACACTTCCTGTCATCATTTCCCTTTTGATAATAGGCACGTATCTAAGCGCTCTGAAGTTTCATTTCGTATCTCTTATCTAGATGTGATTGGTGGGAAAGTAGGTGAGCATATGTGAAACACACCTCCTACATAACACTTGAGCTTTTTGTGTTAGTATGCACTTACATTCTGTAGATATTGTGTATAAACACAGCATATGAATGTGAATACAGATGGCTGATTCACCTTTCAAGAACTCCCAGTGTCACCATGTGGTGATGTAGGCTTAAGTGGTTTAGACATAACTATGAAACATTTCAGGATTCACATGCAAAAATCATGGCAGGCATTTAAAAAAAAATCTGATAATTATGGCCTGTGGTGGAGTTTTTTCTCCTTTCACCTCTATTTGTTTTCGCTTTTTTCTTCATAGCAGAAGGATTCAGAATGTGACAGGTCCAAGTAATAACAAAAGTTGATACTTAAGGCTAATAAAGATTTGTAAAATTAAGAATAACATTTTCAGCGTTGATCTAATAAGTCATCAAATTATTTATACGTGTCAAATCCAGACAAAGTAGAGGAATTGTGCATTCTGATATTTTCTCATTTTCTTTGATTTGCTCATTTCTTGCATAATTATTTATGCTTACCCACAAATGACTCATCTTACCTTTACCTTTCATTTCTATGCAGCATGCAATATGCTTTATCTGTATGTGTGTGTGTGTGTGTGTCTGTATGTGTGTGACATATACCCCCGGTAGTGCAGATTTACAGCCCCGAGGGATTTAAATATCATTTTAATTAATCTGCTCACCTGAATTTAATGAGACATGTCCAAGGGGCTGTATGCTTGTGTGAATATACTGGATGCATGTGTGTGTCCATATATGACTCTGACTTAAAATGTGCATTTGTATGTTCAAGAATGCATGCCTGTGACTAATGAAGTTCATTGAGGGACTTCAAATAACCTCCTTCACTTGCTTTCAGAATTTGCATGTACTATTTGTATCTGAAAGTCAAGGATTCATTCTGTGTTTACCTTATAATGAGACAACACCACTTTTATATAATAAAAGACTCTAGAAATCAATTCAATCTGTTATTGATACAAGTATGATTATGTAATTAGTCTGTGATCTATATAACATTGATTACAATGCAAACAAGGGATTAGAGCCTTCTGTGTTCTCTGGACAGACATGATCTGGACATGTTCGACAGGCTGACCAAATGGCCTGTGCAACCTTGACCAAGTTTACATCAATACGTGATTGAACAGAACACAGAGGTTATGGGAAAACATAGAGTTAGAAGTTGCCAAAAGCAAATGTCTTCAAACATCATGTCAATACACATTGAGAATTTACATAATCGTACAATTTTGACTAATTAGCTGGTAACACAATGTGAGTTGTAATGTAAATACCTTATTAACACTTTGTAGAAACGCAAGGCTCCTAGATTGTTTTTGTTCTACTGAATACTTGAGATAAACAGATTTTAAAAGATTTATTTTCTTCAAGTTTTTAAGTAATATGAAAAATGAGAGCAAAAATCAGTGACGTTGATAAATCAATGACGGGATTATTTGAAATGTCAAAAGGAGCTATGAAATGATATGACTTTTAACTCTGTCTAATTATTGGCAGTGTAACTTGCCAGTGAACCGCTCTTCATTTCTTTATTTCTTTCTGAGAAAATCGGAAGTAATTGCAATTAAATTCATTATTATGTAATTATTGAAGCATGTGCAAGCATCAATGGAAATACAGTGCATAAGGCAAAAATGTCTGACAATTCTACTAAGCTGGAAAGTCAATACTTGGTATGACCACCTTTATTCTTCAACAGATCCTGAACTCTCTCCTTGTAATTTCTGTAAACTGTCTTCTGGAATTGTTCTCTGGGCTTTTTTTGAATGTTGGCTGCCTTTCTTTCCATGCTCTGTCATGATGATTTTATAGTGATTCAATAATGTTGAGGTCAGAGCTCTGGAGAGGCCAATCCATGACTGAAAGTTTTCTATTATATATATATTTTGAAAAACACACTGCACACCATGTTGACATATGCCACGTTTTTGGTTAAAATGAGTGAAAAAGTAGCCAGTGCACAAAGAACATGTTTAGAAAGCCTTGAAAACTAAAAAACTTTTAAAAAAGGTGTGACTCCAATTATTTTTTTTTAAAAAGTGTATAAAAGTTCCTGTCTTATTTGGCCTGAAGTGTGTGTGTGTGTGTGTGTGTGTGTGTGTGTGTGTGTGTGTGTGTGTGTGTGTGTGTAAGCGTGTGAGGATGTTCCTCCATTTTGAGCGTGTCAGAACGTGGTTGTCCATGTGAAAGACGACAACAAACAGCAAGCGTGTTGCCAAACATTACACAATAGGTTTGCACAAAAACCCTCCCTCCCTCGATCACAATTGCTCGTTTCTCTCTGTGTTCTGCTTTTGTTTTGTCCCGCCTCATTTGTGATGGTATTTATCTCAGTGAAGAATACAAAAACCTGCTCTTGTCTGAAAGAAGAGTCATTTACAATCATTTACATTAACAAAAAAACTGTATTTTACCATTACAATAACCTCAGACAATAGCATATATCTGCCTTGTTCATTTTGTGCAACAAATGAACAGAGGTACACACGCTTCTATTGTTCTGGTTAAAATGTGCCATAGCATCGTCATCTCCCCCTTTCACTTCGTGTATTAGATAATGAGAAGATGCTGATAAGATCCTCAATACAATCCACTCCCCACTGGCTAATCCACATCATTCAGTATTGTGAGGATCACAATGATGGTTTATTATTGCTCATTCAGGGCTCAACAGTGATTTAAACGTTCGAAATATAGGAACAAACACGCTGTCTCAGATCACTCATCCATTTAAGAGGATGCCAGTTCTGCTTAGTAGCAGCTGTTTGTTGCGATGAGGATGATGATCATTGTTAGCCTCAAAGCTCTACAGTTGATTCGTACCTTTGGGGGAAAAAAATGCATATTTAACCAATAAAATGGAAAAATAAATCATAGTAAGGATGCCTGTCCTGCAGTAGAGGTGCCCATGAAAGGAGATGCACTTAATTACACATATTCAAGTTTCCAGTGAAACACAGAAAAAGATTCAAGAATGGAATTTCAATACAATAAAGCTGCAGTAAATGTTCCCTTTTCCCCAGGATCTTATAAAGAGAGGGCATCTTTCTGTTTAGCTCTTCTGTCCCCCTGTTGTCAGCCACCTGGAGTATTGAATTTCACTGACACTGGCCCTTAATGAGAAGCAGAACGACACCTTCGTATTATAGCTAGTGCCCTACCTCTCTCCATTTCTATGACTTGCTTTAATAAATTACTGTCCAATAAGATCTTTTATGATCTTGGCATATGTTGCCTTTTATAGGTGAAAATAATTGCGTTCCCAGATCACCCTGTCCATTCTGAACATGAGAATGAGACTAGCGGAGCCTACAAAATGAGATAGTTTCACAGTGTCTGCACAAGTCCTTCTCATTTGGGTCGTTACGCCTCCCCCTCCTTCTTTCTCAGTTTCCTGGCATACCTTCAGAAGCACCAACCCCCCTTCGCCACTCTCAACTCCACTCATGCCTAAAGAGGCCTGCGCTTGCATGCCAACAGGCACTCTTAAACCCACAACACCATCCCCCAATCGACACACACACAGACACACATACATACACACACACACATACATACACACACACACGCGCGCGCGCGCACACACACACAGTCTTGTTTTTGAGTTCCCACTGAAGTGTGACAGAAGCCACTTGACAGGTGACACACACACTTGATGTTATCGGGTCAGGGCCAGAGATTCAGCCTCTTGAGTGATGAGAGACTGTCACTCGCATTGTTTATCTATGCTACAGGAGGGGAGAGAAAGGGATGACAGAGGGAAAGCGAGTGCTACTTTCTTTCTTTGCCATATATCACTCGAGGGGAAAAGAGGAGCAAAGAAAAATACAGAACCTTGCTCCCTGCAGAATGCCGTGTGTACATGTGGAATTCCTGACTGCAGCCACTGACTCAAACATCTTTGCAACACTCAAATTTGAAAATATTGGCATGGCCTGTACGGTAGCATGGTCCGGTATAGGGGTTTCTGCGTAAATGGTGCAGAAAAAACAGACCTAGAAGTGCTTCTCAGTCATTTACAGAAATTTGCTGGAGTCAGCTCACAAATTGATTTGGCTTTGTTATTGGCATTGTCAATTGATTACACCTAGGGCGATAATGAAATAACTAATTGAATGTGTCCTCTTGTAAACAATTTGTTGAAACATACAAAGCACAATCTTCCCTTGCTCTGTGTAAGAGACTTTTAATTAATTGAAGACTGAGTCTGATAACCTTCACAAAACTATTAGCCATGCCTTTAGTTTCAGGCGAGGCGTAATCTTAGCGATAAATGCGAGAATGATAATTAATCAGATGCCACAGAACTCACAAATATTATGGGAACCTCTGAGATATTAAAGTGACGTATAATAACAGAAGACAGTCTGCTTCACCAAAGCCAAGGTGAAGTGAAAGGTCTTTACTCCATCTTATACAACTGGGCACCAGGGGTCAAAGGTCATTATGTTAATTGGTTTCCTTGTATTTTACCAAAAATTCAGCACTTGAGCTCCTTTACAGAGCAGAGCTACAGTTTACCAGGACACAACAACGCATATATACGTTTTATAACTAAATTCTGTCATTTTGTTTAGTTTCCCATGACTGTTTACTTTTACTTTAACACTCATACGCAGAAGATAAGAGGATTCAAGAGAGACTTCAGAAGACAGACATGTTTTCTTGTTACAATTATTATTTATTAAATTTAAAATATCTTTAGCACAGGTTAAAAATTAGACACTTCCATCTACTATGAGCGCCTTGGGATTTAACATGGTTCTAACATGGTTGAAAATAAATACTCTAGAAAGAAAAACAATTTTTATTTTCACTCCTCCCTATTTGTGTTTTCATAAAATGTCACATTAGAGTTGCTAGGGCAGAGGCAAATTTGAAATATAGATCATTATTTTTCATTGGACATTATTATTCTTTTAATATTAGAAAAGAAATATCAAAGACTTCAAAAACTCTTTCCCTTGCATGTCATGAGTTGGACAATTTGGAGTCAAAATTGCCTGTTGTACCAGCTTTGTAGTTTGTTGTTAATCGGAATTTACAGACATTTACAGAATTGTTATTTTATTTATAGAAAACAGATCAATGCCTTTTTTTTAAAGAGCACACTCTAAAGCTGGTGATAAGACGTTTTTGGTGAAATAACTAAAATTGCACCGTAGTTTCACTACTTTTAAGCAGTTTTGCCACAACACTTGATTTATTGTGGAAGACATTCAGGATATGTAATTAATTATTAAGCGTATGCATGTAAACATGCAGTGGCAATGGAAAAAAACACACAAAAAAACCAAACCAACAAAAAAGCAAAAGACCTACAAACATGATCTGACTGCTTTCCCCTCAGCTTCTTAGCCCCCATCCCACCTTAGTCCACAAACCAGTGATTTTTTTTTTTTTTTTGCCTCAGCCCTACCTTACGAAACATAAAAAAGATAAAAAGTAACATGAGCAGAGCAGTGTAGTAAATGGCAGGCCAATGCATTAGTTATCAGTAAGAAAACATTAACAGCAAAGACATATACTTTTCAGTTTTGAAGTTGTTTACAAACCATATCCGTGTTTACAATTTCTTATGATTTTCAGTGTTTGCTTCTTGTCGTCACTACATGCCATATGAGAAGTTTGGATTACAAAAGTACCTGAACAAATTGCTTGTATATTAGCATGCATAGCTGTTTGGTATTTACATCCTATTTACAGACTACAATACATTTTCTTTCATGTGTTTCATTTACATTTCTAGGATGGAGAACAAAAAGCAGCCTCATACTGATTTGAGTACACGAGACATGCACATAAAAGAGAATGTTTGCTTGACTAAACAAGGTGTGTTGTTTTATTCCCCTTCACTGCAAAAGGAATAGCTCAGTTCTGTAACAAGCTTTGTCTCTGACCAGTGCTACCGCATTGCATAACAGATCTAGCTTTCCCTTTGTCTGTATTGCGCACTAGTCTCTGAGCACAGGGGGCTTGGAAAGGTTAATTTACGATGTTAACCGTGCCGTGAAGGGAAAAGCAAATAGGAAAGAGCATGCACAGCACCAGAGAAGGACATTAAGCTGCGGCTGCATCTCTCTCTTTCATGCTTCCTCTATCTGTCCAGTCAGTGACAACAGGAGGGCCTCCTGATTTGTACAAAGACACTGGGCTCTCACCATCCATCACTGCGGACATACTGAGATGATCTTATATCAGTGATCAGGCTCTAAGCAGGCACTCAACACTGACACATTCTTTTTAGAAGTGTGCCTTTCATAGCCACAGAAAAATGCCCACATCATTGTGCTTGGAAATTTAAAAAAAAAACAAGCCTTTAAAATGTTTTATTTAATGGATGTAGTGCAACACAAACGAGAAGACAGTTGAAGAAGAAGCTGCCACTTACAGTATAGTGCTAATAGAATAAATAACTACAAAATATGTTAACCATATCTAAAAGCAGATTTTGCATTTTTATTGTTATAGTTTTGTCAGTTTTTGTAGAAAGAATGGAAGACATGGATATATTTAGGCCACAGACAGCATTTGTAATCCAGGGGCTAGTAACCTGCTCATGGGGTGTTGCAGTCATTAAAGATATTGCTCATTTAGTGAGGATAACATCAGTATCACGTATCCTCAATTCTCCCAACTACTACAAGTCCTTTGTCCACCTCGAGCTCATTTACAGTCAACCTCTAATATGGGCAATCAGCAGCACTATACCCTCACTAGGGGTCCATAAACACTTGATTTCACAGAACTGCCTTTGATAAAGGAGGGAGGTGACTGCCAGAGCATGTTAATGTGCTTTCCCATAAAGCTTATCTCTGACTAGGGTCATGGAGGCCAAGTGGCAAGGGGCTGATCGCCATAGCAATAAGACCCTAGAAGCTGTTACTGCAGCTTACGGCCCCTCTGATAATAACAGAGCCAACCAAGGTCTACCTTTGGATAATCAAACCCCTCATCCAGGCCCATGTGGGAAATAATGTGGACATTTACTATGGTACAATTGAAATGAGGGGCGAGCACAAATTAACCTCTGGTAACAGTGAAGGGGCTCATTGTGATAGGAATCATAAATTTTTAATTGTTCACCAGCAGCAGTATTTTAAAAGCATGTAAAAACAAAATGATGAGCTGACCCACACTATTGGAGCACAAATGCAGCTTAAACAAACGCATTCAAGAGAGAAAAAAAAATATTTACCTTTCAAAGTGACCAGACTTCCTTAAACATATTTTTCTGGTAATGTTTTTTTTCCCCTGTTAGTACATTAGGCTGCATAATTATGTGTCTTCTATTTTTGTCAGGTATATGTGATGATACTGTATAATTTAGTCGACTAAAGATGGGAGCTTTGAAGAACACTTTGATAGCATATGGTTATCCCCTGCTGTCTCAGACTCTCTGCTCTGTAGGGGGCCCAGAAGGGATGTATTCATAACTTTCTGGACTTTACAAACTTTTCACTTCTCTAAAAGTGAAGGATTACACCCAAATCACAGCAGGGAGAACAGTATGTTACCTTCTCTTGAGCCACTGTAATCTCAGTTTTACACCCTAAAGGTAAACCTTTATTCCCCCCCCCATTCCCGAAACAAAAGAGAACAAAACAGGGGTAAATAAAATTAGTACTATTACCTTCCTGTCTGACCCTGAATTAGTGTGCACATTCTTTGCACAGTCAAAGTAAGCTGGGTACTCTACCAAAAACTGCATTCTGTGTTTTCCATGTGCATTAGCTTCATCAATTGTGTTTCAAAGCAGGCAAATTGGAATCTAGTTAAGCTGTTTTCCCTGCCGTTAATTTTCTCTCTGTTTTCTGGCTCAGGTGCAGGAGACTAAATCAAGCTGTCAGAAACCAGACTGCACAGCTAAACGGTGCAGACTGAAATGCCACCTGTCCACAGCTTCTGGCAATTTATTATTTCCCCATTTATTTGTTTCTATAGTAGCAAACTTGGCTATTTGTAGTCCCTACTGTCTTTTGTTTTTGTGTGTGTTTGTTTTTAAAAACGCACATTCTGTGTGTTTTGAACCATTGTAGCCCACAGCCAAAAGTTGTGATTTCCTCCATTATTTAATCAGATGCTAAAGATTTGGTTTACAGCATTTATCAATGGTATTACACTGAGGTCAGCCTAGAGCATTTCTTCCAATTGAGGCATTTTGGTTAATCCGATTTTCTTCACCCCCATCCCCAATCTTCTTGGGAGACCATCTCATCTCTGCGTGGGGCTTGGTGGCTAACTGCCCACCTAGAGCTCAAGCTTATGTGCAGGCCAGAATGAAGTGGGAGTAAGGCTTTAAAGGCTCTATTATTCATCCCTGCCATTAGCTGTGTGACATAAGGAGAGCTGTTCTGTATTTCTTGCCGTCTGGCTGTTACACCAACCTTCATCCACTGTATCTCTACGTCAAAATCCACACCACCTCATATGTTATTTCAAGCATTTTCAGAGTTTTCTTTTAGTTCAAATACACACGTGAGTTACATATTCTGTGAATAATGGGTTGATGTACCCACAGTATGTTGAGCTCATACATGTGAATACATTTTCAAGAGACTCGGGTCAGCCTGGAGGTCAGGAGTGAAGTAGAGCAGTTGACACGGGTTGCTTCACTGTAATCCTTCCACCTTTGACCCCATTCCCGCTACCCCATCCCTGTCTAGCTTGAGGTCACTGCTAATCATGACACTCCATAAGACATAGACACAGACAGCCAAAGTGTGTGTTTTTGTGTGTGCAAAAAGGGGCTGTGTGTGACAGAGAGAAGAGCAGGGCATGGATATGTATGCTGCTGCATATTTCTGCAGTACAGAGTTGCATGGTGAGAAGAGCTGCTGTCAAGCATGTGTCTGTCACCAAAGTTATATTTATATATATATATTCCCATTTCAAATCTTTCTTTTAATAATGTTTCCAGTGTTATTTAACAGAGAAAGGTCATCTGGATATGGTTATAGTTGTGTAGCTTCTACACATACAAAATAAAAATGTAAAATTCACTCTGAGAATTGTAACTCCAGCCTTCATGATCAAAGATGGTGGTTACTTTAGAGCTCCAGATACCATGCCACTCTGTTATACAATGTTAAGTGAGTCTTTTGTAGCTTTTTTTGATTAAAAATATGTTTTGGGTCTTACTATAAAATTTTAGTTTGTCAAATTTATACTGATATTTTTCAATAAATCGCCTTATTTCTATTAATCTGACAGCATCTGAATATCTTTTTGTCATGTCTACATGACCACCTTGGCCAGTTTTCTATAAAAATCTCAGTGCCAACCTTACTAGGTAAGATCATCTGAGATTTATGGACAATTCTTTAACATGGCTCAGGTCAGAACTGCATGCTATTGCATTAACAAATAACCATTCACAAAGTTATGACTGCAAGGTTCTCAAGTGTAAATTTCTCAGCTAGTATAAAACGTATAAAACCCTCCTTTTGAGCATGCTCTAAATAGCAGTAATGCTTATTTAATGCCTTTCTTCTTGCCAATTGCGTTCTTAGCTCAAGACATTTTTCCATAATACATTTTTGCTATTCCCTGTTCAGAAAGTGATCTCTCTCTCAGAGCTTGTGTGCCAGGGGTGGGGGCAGCTATCACTTGCTACAGCATTGTGTCCTTGGCAGGATTCACATGTATGCGTTGTGTCAATACTTGATGGTTAAGATGCCTGAGGCTTGGGAAGTGTCTTTGCTGGCACGATTGTCATAGCAACAACCAATCACTCACAAGGCAAGGTAACAGACCTTTGCTTAGCAGTTGGCATAGGATTAACTAGCTGCTTGTGACAAGCAACTGTCTCACACTCTTGGGATAGTTTTATAACGTGATTTGACCTGCCAGCAGCTGTAGTGAAGTAGTTGATGTAACATTGTCTTTTCACTATTCTGTATTGAGAATTGGTTGTCTGCACAAAAGCTTTACACCATATCTTCAGCTAGACATCCAGGAGGCAGACAGACTTGAAATAATCAAACAAGCCCATTTTATCCAGGTTGTTTTTCTCTGCAGTGTTCTGTCTATGTGTATACTCTGTCACATGGCCCCAGTATGCATCTGCTTCAATGGTCCACGGGCATATGCAGCACACACACAAGCTAGCCGGTGATGACACTAATCAAGTGTTTAGTCAGGAGGACATGGACTTATTAACCAGTTTAGAGAATGGGCTAGATCATAATCAAATAAAGTAGAGATACTTTATAAGATCTCCGCTTATTAACTTAAGCTCTGCAGCATTTATCCTGCCCAAAGTGGCTCTAGTATGCTTCTACTCACTAAGACCCACAAGCACAGTACATGGTTAAGGGAAACATGTAGCAATCTCTCTTTAGCACATGCATTGTTCATCCCCTACATGGTGCTGTCTTCTAGCCTTGCTCTTTCACTGTTTGTATTAGACATGGGTGAAGCACCTCAGTAGTCCAATATAAGCCAGACCTCTCTTTTTCTAATCCAAAAATAAGATTGTAGAGCTGCTTTATCCTGATACCTCACTGACCACAGAGATGGACTGACCACTTTACAGAAACTGATCAAAATCTGTCCAGGGCGACAGGGAGATGGGAGAGGAAAGAAGTAAATGAAGATACTGTGTTAAAGGCATGACTGAAGTATTTAAGAGGGAGCATGTGAAGAAATGGAAAAATTTGGTGTATAAGAAAGACATGGGTGAATGGGGGGAGGAGCAAGATGAGAAGACGACTGATTAAGTGGGGCCCATATGAATGAGCGAGTGGAGAGAAAGGCAGCGGACAAGACCCAGTAGGGGGTAAATCCGAATGAGTAGAGCTCTATATCCCCGATATCCCTGCCCCCTCCTCTCCAGCGTATCCATCATGTTAATATACATACAGCGTGGCCCTCTGGGTAATATATCTTTGACCTGTGATTACACTAACAGCTTATTGTTTGCACACTGAACAATCCCATTATGTCGACGATCTGTTTACATACAGCCTTGCTGTTTAGATTAGCTTTCTGTGCGTTTGTGTGTGTCTGTCACAAAAGATCAAGTTATGTGCTTCTGTGTTTGTATGCATTTACACATGTTTTGTGTGTTCAAATGTATAGCTGTCTGTATTGTTCTGGTCCTGTCTAGTTTAATTGCCAGATAGTATTTAAACACTGCAATCAAAAACATGGAAAAGCACATCTACCTGTCACATACTGCTTCATCTGTGTCTCACTTCGAACAAAGTGGAAAGCCTTGACAGTCAAATCACGCACAGTCTCATATTTGAATGACATCTTCATCCTTTTCTGTATTTTAAATCTTCTTTAACTAATCACCGCTAAGTCAGAAGTCCAAATTTCAAGTCAGTTTACATGTTGACTATAAATAGCTTTGGTGTGCTCTGACAATATTTGATTTAAGAAGATTTACTCACATAAATTGTAAGACCTGCTACACACAAATTAGGTAACCACGTGTATTCTGCTAAAATTATAATTTGATGGTGCCGCATTTTGATTTATGTCTTTTATTAATTTTCCTCCAAAAGAAAACACCTGCTTTGCAGAGTTGGTGTTGTTACCTACTTCAACAGCATTTTTGATGGTTGAATTATTTCTATGGTTGCATCCAGAAAGAGTACAGATGTAGTGGGCAGGCATTAAAGAAGCACAGGGGGTATTGGGTATTTGGCCACAAGGGTGAACATCTGGTGGAATTGAGGGCTATACATACTCATTAACACAAAGTTAACCTTAGACAGGACATTAGGTCATGACAGCCCAGAGAGCTGTTTGATAGTAATAGATGGGGTCAAAGGGGTTATTGAAATTTGTTTTTAAAAATTGCCAAATGAGTGGACCGACCAGTAAAATATGTCAACATAAGCTCAGTACAACCATAAACTTTGATCAGAAATGTCTTCACACAACAAAAGAAAAAAAAAACTCCTTTCAGCCCAGCCTTGCTTCCTTTCCTTCCCATCTTCTGCTTTGCTCTTGGACTTCTCTGTCAGTGCATACACTCATTGAGACGTGCAAATCCCTTTGACACTGGATGAATAGACAGTTGCTGGCAGGATGCCCTATGCCACTTTGTGCGCTGCCACTTAATTGGAGCGCCCCAGTTTGCCTTCTCTTCTTCTACCCACACTCACTGTGGCCAGGTTCTGTGTGACATCAGCAGGGACAGCATGTGTCCCTTCAGAGAGTTTAAACCTTATCAGAACTGCTGCTTGCTGGAAGACAACATGTCACAGTAGACATCAGACTGTTTCTGCCACCTTAGTGTAAATCTCCTGCCATCAGATATGGAGATGTAAAGCTGTCAAAGGGCTTGCATTGGTTTACAGAGTCAACCCACTCACTACCTGCTCATCCTCTTGTTTGAATAAAGGTCACATTCCATCTACAAATCAACATGCAAAGTACAGCATCTGAGACTATACATACTTGACATAGTGTACATATATACAGCAACATATTTGAGAGGCGTTGTGTATGATTGAGCATCTCTATGCATGCGTCATATGTGTGTACTTGTTTGGGCATTGGTTTGGTTTCTCCCATTGCCATATAGATCCATCCAAAGCATTTGATGCTGAACTCTCCTCATGAGGCTCTAGAGGGACATGCAGCAGAAACGTGGAGTAGTAGAGGGGGTCAGTGTGAAGACATGGATTTCTTGATGCACAGCGGAACACTGAGAGGTAGAGGATGCACAATGGTAGAGATGAGGTCTTCAACAAGCTAGAAATTTTCCCTGTTGTCCATGCAAAAGGATTTCTGGCTTCACCTGTGAGGGCCTAATCCTTGAGGTCATCTCTTCATTGGCTTGGTACGATATCTGTCAGTCCTTTTGGTTAGCTTCATAGTCCACTGAAGACAGAGGCCAGAATCCTCATTTCTACATTGCAGTTACTGAGGTCTTCTTTTGCCCCTGTGTAGGCTCAGGACTGGAGCACAGTTTCAAACCATGCAAAGAAAAAAATGTGTCCCTCTCAGGCTAACAGCAGCTTTGCTACAACAGTTACGAAGTGGGCATGAGAGGGCAGGGCAGTTGTTGTAGTAGAAAATAATAAATAATAAGACAATGGGAGAAATCTGTAAATTATATATATATATATATATATATATATATATATATATATATATATATATA
>VURO01046328.1:0-10642 GCA_015108175.1 Pelvicachromis taeniatus | reverse complement strand
CTGCAGCAAACTCCTGCAAAACGAGACCCTTGTTTTTTTTGTTAAATTATATGACTAAAGCTGTTACCTGTACATTTAAATCATGTTTTTATTAAGTACTCAGTATCGGCGAGTACTGAAATGTAAGTACTCGTACTTGTTTTCCAAAAAAGTGGTATCGGTGCATCCCTAATTGGGAGGTTTGTTCAATAAAATTTCAATCATGCTCTAACGGTTGATGACTTGAAAGTACTGAGTGACATTTGCATCGACTGCGTAGGACAGTCAGCTCCTGTAAACTCGATTAATCAGAACAATTAAATCCTTCTCACTGTTCTATTACATGTACTCACATATTTGTATCCATGAAAAAGTTGACCATTTGTTTTTCTATATAAGGAAAATAGCTATTTGACCCTTTTCCAATAATTTTACGCCCACAAACATACTGTCAGTAGTGGCTACTATATCATTAGTTTGTCCCTGACTTCTGTTCTGTTTAAATTTTTCATCATGTTCTTTGGCATAAACTTGAGTTACTGCTGCTCCAAAGTTCCCTATTGGATTCAAAGTATGTATTTCTAAAGGCCATGTGACAGAAGTCATTAAAAGAATTGGAAGTCGATGTCGATGATGAACATCAGAGAAAACCTGTGGAAATGGTGCACTACATGTTGTATGAGGAATTAATGAAAGGTGGGGAGACATGATGCCAACGAGGCTGTGTGCTGCACAGGGCTGCACTGTACTACAGTACGTGCAGGTGGAGGTGACAGATTGGGCTTCCGGGCTACTGCTGGGAGGATGCTGACAGGTTTGGGCTAGCTGCAGCTTTGTTTGGGCCAAGTCAGTGACAAGCCTGCTGGGGAATAATATGGTAAGTTGGATTTAATGCATAATAATCTAGAATGCATACACGAGATTATGATGATGGAATATCGGCAGTATTTAAATGTCGTCCAAGTCCAGGCTTGACAAATCTCAAAGCTGCAAAACATATAAGAGACAAATTGAACCCAAGACTCAATATATATTTGTGCCTCTCTCTCTCTTTCGTATGGAAGCCGAGAACGGCCGTATCCGTTAATAATATTTTTATCTCGTTATCACGAGAAAACGGTGGTGCGGTTTTCTCGTGATAACGAGTTATTTATCTCGTTATCACGAGAAAACGGTGGTGCGGTTTTCTCGTGATAACGAGATAAATAACTCGTTATAACGAGAAAACCGGACGAGAAAACCGCACCACCGTTTTCTCGAGATAACGGGATAAATAAGTCGTTATCACGAGAAAACGAATCCGTTTTCTTGAGATAACGAGATAAATAAGTCGTTATTACGAGATAATGAGAGACAAATATTATTTACGGATACGGCCGATCTCGGCTTCCGTACTTTCGCCCTTCTGTTTCTCTTCCCACGATCTTGCTACCGCCTCCTACTCTGAATGTAAACCTCTCTCTGATTGGCTCTGTCCATCACTTTGGCCTCTCTTGGCAGTTGATTAGCGTCTGTCCACCCTAATCTTCTTCACGCAGCAGAGAAGTGGCTTTTTAACATTTCTAACATTCACACGGGAGCAATCGCCTCACACCATTGGTGGGCATGTGGTGTACAGTTTGAGCATGAATTCAGCATTTAGAAAATCATGGCGACGAGTGTGATTATCGTGCTGTAAAGCAGTGTTAATTTCATTGATCAATAATTTTCAACGTATAGTTTTTGTCAACAAACCTTTTTGAAACCAAGACGATAACTTACAAACTTTTCCTCGGATGCTCCGTGTTGCTCATGAAAACGAAGACGCTCTGTAAACTGTGCGGAGCAAAAATACTGAACCAACTTTATATTTAGTTCAATAACTATGAGGTTTAGTTTACTAAACTAAAACTAGGTTAAAACTTAAAACTAACAGAATTTCTAAGTCTAAATTAACTACATTATGTCTGAGTGAAAAGACTGAAACCATGACACCGTAGTATAGTGCTTCCCCTGACACCCTGGTGGTGACTCTCTGTGAGTAAGCTAGCAGCTGAAAGTAGCTTCTATATAGTATAGTTACTGTCATGGTCCGTCTGGGGTGTGGCGTTCTCCTACCGGTTCCCGCGGCTCCTCCTTCGTGGGATGTGGCTCTCTGCATGCAGCTGTGTCAGATTCTGCAATTAGTGACGGAGCTTCTTATTCCCCTGGCAGTCTGGGATCCCTCGCCAGTTCGTTGTGTGCGCTACGGCGGTGATCAGGCTCTGCATCTATGTGTTCTGCTCTAGAGGTTTTTTCCCTTCGTTGCTGACCCATGTTTTCTGTGTTCAGAGATCCGCTCGACTCTGGCTGCCTGGAGGACGCTGCCTGCCCTCGCGGTAAAACCATCACCCGGACTTTCTCCACACCCCTGGACCCCCTCTCCTCAACCCAGACACCTGCCACACCTCCCTGTAAGAATGCTCACTACCTTTGCCGTTCCCCCCAGTCAATATTGCTTAGCTTCAGGGTGACGTTTCTCTCTCGTTTTATTTCAGAGTTCCTCCGCCCGGCCCGGCCCCTGCGTTTTCAGTTTTCCCCTGGTCCCCGGTTCCCCTACCTCCCTGTGTTTTTCTCCCCGTGACCCCGTTACAATAAACTCACTGTTAAACATTTTCGTTGTGTCTGCTCTTGAGTCTGTTCCCCTGGGAACTAGCTCCACGGTCATGACAGTTTATTGTCGAAGTTGTCTTGATTCATGCTTAATCATCCACAAAGTTCATTCTGTTCATCTGGCTGTAGCATTGTCGGTGGGACAAACATTTGGCCCGGGTGTTTTGGGGATGGAAACCACAGAAAGACGGTGTTTAGAGAAAATGGATCTTAAATGTTCTGACACTCCTGACACATAAGGAGTCACTAAACGTTTCAAACCTGAAATACAGATTGCAATGTGTTGGTTTATGAACACATGAACTCATCCATTACTGATGGGAATCTCACAGATAAAGAAGGCTGACCTGTCATGTTTCATATCCTCCCTGGTGAGCGTGATGTGATGGCCCACTGAGTTAATGTGATCTGTGGCTGTGGTACGTTCTGAGATTAGATTTTCACCCAGGTGTCATCCACAGACCTAAACAATGACTTGGTGGTGTTCCAGGGTAGCAGCAGACACACTTAGTGGGTGCTGAGAGTGGTCGTGTTGCTGAGGCTGAGATCCTCCTGTACTACCATCTGCCTAATAATAACATGCAATGCATTTATTTTTTTTTCAGTTTTCTAGGTCACATTATGAGTAAAGGTAATGGTTTCTGCCCTAGGCCTAATCGCTAAGTTCTGGTCGTGACGAAAGATGGGTCTATAAGGTTCTGTGTCGACTATCGTAAGGTGAATGAGGTGAGTTTGATGCGTTCCAATGTCCCCGGTTGACGAGCTCCTGTCCTGCCTGCTTTTTCAAGACACTGGATTTAACCAAGGGCTACTGGCAGATTCCCTTGTCTGCAGAGTCCCGGAAAAAAACGGCCTTCTCCACTCCGCATGGATTATACAAAATCTATCCAGCTTGTTCAGCGCCCCGACCACATTCCAGCGCTTTATGGACCGGGTGTTTCGGCCACATGCTGCGTATGCTGCCGCCTACCTGGATGATGTTATCATCTGTAGTGACACCTTGGCAGAGCATGTGCAGCGGGTGGCTGCGGTCCTGGGGTCCCTGAAGCAGGCGGGGCTTACAGCCAACCCGAAGAAGTGTGCGGTTGGATGGAGGGAGGTACAGTATCTGGGGTACCACTTGGAGGGCATGCAGGTAGAGAAGATGGTGGCGATCGCATTCTGCCTGCGTCCCAAGACTAAATAGGAGGTGAGACGGTTTCTGGGATTGGCCAGCTATTACCGCCAGTTTGTGCCCAGGTTTGCAGACCTGACCAGCCCCTTCACCAATCTCACCCGGAAAGGTACCCCAGATCTGGTCCAGTGGATGGGGCAGTGCCAGGCGGCATTTGTGCAGGTGAAGCAGACTCTCTGTGGGGAGCCGCTGCTGTTCACACCTAACTTCTCCTTCCCTTTTCTCCTGCAGACAGATGCCTCGAGGAGAGGGCTGGGAGCCGTTTTCTCCCAGCAGGCATCCGCCTGGTTCTCTATATCAGCCGGAAACTGATGGACCGGGAGTCCCGGTACAGCACGGTGGGGGAGGTGTGTCTGGCGATCTGGTGGGCGGTTGACTCCCTTCGCTACTACCTCCTGGGGCGCCCATTCACCCTCTGCTCAAACCATGCCCCGTAGCGGCTCCACCGCATGAAGGATGCCAATGCCTGGATCACTCGGTGGTGGCTGTAGCTCAGGTGGTAGAGCAGGTCAGCTACTGATTGGAAGGGTAGTGGTTCGATCCCGGGCTAAATTTCCTTGGGCAGGAGACTAACCCCAATTGCTCTCCCATGCATCCATCCTAAAAATATAGAAGATAGTGCTTGTGTGAATGGGTGTGATTGGATGAATGAGGCATGTTGTATAGTGCTTTCAGTACTCAGGGAGAGTAGAAAAGTGCTATATAAGAATCAGTCCATTTATCTGGTTTGCAGTCTTGATCTACAGGGTGGGTGCGCAGATGGTCGTGGCCAATTTCCTCTCCTGCTCGCGCGGGGGGAGTAGGTTCGGCCAGATGTGGCCCAGATGTGGGGATGTGTGGCGGAGGTGTGGTCTCTGGCCTGCTGCAGAGGAGGGGTGATGCAGGGCAGCGCGGAGGCGGGGACAACAGGTGTGCCTGGCAGGTTAATTGACTGTGTGTCCTTTTTGGACAGTGACAGCCAGGTAGGAGAGGAGGGTGTGGCAATGAGCCAGGAGTGTGTGCGTCCTGAGCGATTCAGGGCTACAAATGGCAGCGGGGATGATTCAGGCCGGTCTCTATGATGTACCAAGAGGATTCAATCCCTGAGTCCCTTTTGGAGGTTTAACCGTCAAAAACACAAATCTCGAGTTGACTGTGGAAGAAGAAAACATGCATAACAGGACCTCTGTGTGGTTCCCCCAAATCAGACGTAAAAGCTTTTCCACCTTTACTTGGTTATATTGCATCACCTCATCACTTTCCTTCACCTATCCTACCCCCACCACCACCACCCTTAAGCTCTGCCTCACCTATGCTTTGATCTCATCATCCTCATCGTCAGACCCCACAAACATTGTTATTATCATTGACGCCTCCTCCCGTCCATTTATGGAGTCTTTTTCATGCATGTCACACCTCTCCTCCGGCTTCTCTCCTGTACACACACCATTAACATAAACTGTGTCCATCATTTGCAGCTTGCTGATGTCTCCTTCTTTCTCCGGCCTTCATCTGTCAATCACATGGTTGTCCCACCGCACAGAAATGAATGCGCCTATGAAATAATCACAAATAAAGTGATACGTTCATGACAATCATTCCTTACTATAATAGGTTTTCTATAACTCCTGTTTTTCTTTGTTAAGAAGGCAATTGGATAATGTTAATGGCATATTTATTAAGATCTATATTATTGTGATATGGTGGCAAATTGAGCCGTTCCACATGATTACCATGTACTGTCTCTATCATCCTCGTCATTTGTCCAGCAGGCGTTTCCTTACTCAGTGAATTAAACAATCTGACAACCCCCAGTTATCTGATTTTCTTTGACACAGTGTTGGGAGTAAGTGTTGGGTGCAGCTGATTTAACAGTGTAGGCAGTATTAACTTTGAAACAATTTAAAAATGTCAACACAAAAAGGTATCTTACGTATGCTTACTTACTACTTCTGCATGCTCTTCCAACCACTGTTGAAGCCTGCTTTCATTAAGTTTATGTTTCCAATTCAAAACTTGTGTGAGGTCTCTATCACTACTGTGTGCTTCGTTTAAAAAAGCAGCCCGTCGCTCATATATTCTCAAACCTATTTTATTTTCTCTTCTCTCCCCGTGTTCACCCCTGGATCTTGTTTTTTTTGGATGCACTATTCTCTCCACTTTAACATCTGCATGTCACCACTATTTATTTCTGCAAAACTGACAGCGCGAATAATTTTAGGTATTACTTTATATTATTGCTTTTCAGGCAATCCCAGAAAATAGCCAAAGGTTTACGTCATCTGATTTTCCGGAGCTTGTATCCACAGAAGGATGCACGGAGGCAAAAAGCTGAATATCATCTGTGGATTATTGTTTCTATGGTTCCTTTATTTGTATCTGGCATCATTGCTCCATTTAATTTTGACCTTTCCGTGCTTAACAATATTTGCTGTTCACTATCTTCTCATCAGTTCCCATGCTTTAAACACATTCATCATCTTTGTCCCATTTGGGACAAACTGTGTCTGTGTTTTTATTTGGGGGGGTTATAGATATATTTTTGGTCAATCATTTAATCGGATACTTTGCATAATGAAGACCATGTGTGTGTCTGTGTGAAAAATAGTTTCTGTAATAAGTGTTGATTTTATGTGAGTGGGGCATTAATTAATTGCCCCAACTTGGAGGACCAGAGTGCACAGCTTTGTCTTATCTTATACAGATATGGTTGTCATGGTTGCATCTACCAGGAGCAGAGGGCTCCTGCTTACATAGCTTAGTGGACAAACTTGTTATTTAAGTTATTAGGCTCAGCAACACACCTATTAACTAGAAGAAAGAAACTAAGCATTTGTATAGCGCTTTCTTCTTTTGGGGTCCTTAGTAATTAAGGACCCAAAGCGCTTTACACTACAATCAGTCATTCACACACTGGTGATGGCAGCTACATTGTAACCACAGCTGGGGCGCACTGACAGAGGCGAGGCTGCCGGACACAGGCGCCACCGGGCCCTCTGACCATCACCAGTAGGCAAACATGGGGTTAGTGTCTTGCCCAAGGATACTTGGCATGTAGACTGGAGGAGCCTGGGATCGAACCACTGACCTTCCAGTTAGGAGGTGACCCGCTCTACCACCTGAGCTGCAGCCACCTGCCTAACCCTAACCATAATGTTGGTTTGAAACTGTTAACATCATTAACAGCCTGAACTTAATAACAGGAGTGCAAATCATTTTAGTTCATTATTCTGGTGAGTATCAGCTGCGTATGCTGGGTGTGTAAATCGGGCCATCCGGCGGCGGTGCTGATCCGACGCCACTTGTGCCAAAAATCCGGACAAATGTCACCTGATCAAGGAGCACGTCTGCATCAGATGAGATCAGCTGACTTTGCGTGTGCAGTGTGTGCGCTGTGCACAGTGGTGTGTGCTCTGTGTGTTAACAAGAAACACGCATATAAGAAAGTGCTGCACAAAAGGAGGGTAGTGAGAGAATTGATGCACATTACTGATATTTGAAGATATTTGAACAATAAAGTGCATTTTAGCGTGCTCACCTCCACTCTCTTTCACCTTATCGCACATCATAGACGCCATGCCTTTGTGTGCACCTGCCAGAGCTGGAGCCCTGTCTGTTGTAACTCCACACAGCTTGTCCCATTTTGTCAACTGAGTCTGACACAGCTTCAAAAATACCCATGCCTGTTGTTGTGCCTTTTGATTGAGCAGCTCCTCTGTAAATCCAAAGTTCTTGTCCACTCCCCGCAAGAAACTGGGCAGCTGTGCGGTGTCTGTGGCATCAGCGCTCGCGTCGCATGAAAGGCTTTTTCAGACAGCTGCAGTTTAATGTTGGCTGACAAGGCTTCACTGTATTTTGGGACACGCTGACGTTGTTGATGTCCTGCACTTTTTCTGGGCGGACAGAAAGGCAACTTTCACGAGGCGGTGTTTTATGAGGTGTCCGTCTGAAAAAGGCTTGTCATGTCTTGTGATGATTTGGGCGACGCCATAGCGGGCTGTTGTAGCCTTTTCCTGGACGTTCTGAGCAAGAATTTCCTTGAGAGTGGACAACAGTAGCTCCCCCTGGTGTTAAAACTAAGAAGTGCAATACACTCAGTTGGCCCACGGGCCGTAGTTTGGACACCCCTGGCTTAGGGGGTTATTAAAGCATCACAAGATGTCCTGCCATGGCAAGGCAGATTCACTAACAGGAAAGGCTTATTGAGCAGGACTGAGTTCAGCTTATTGGGTTGACTCTCCACAAGTGTCTCATGTGGCCCTGTGAAAAAATGTGTTTGTGTCTGTGAACACCCGTGATTACACCTGTGTGCACACCTGTGTGGATGAACGTGCTTGTCTTCAAAAGGTTTCTCCGTGTAATGATTTGCTAGAGGGTGTGGGGAGCCATAGCCTCGTCCCCCAGGGCATGAAGCTGCCAGTGAGGACAGCCAGGTCCCAGACATTCAGAGGACCCCAGAGTGCGAGAGCCCAAGGGGGACCACCCGAGGGGCAACCGTGCCACCCTCCTGGAAAGACCTGAGGAGAGCCCCAGATGAGGGGTCACCCAGTAGCCATGGAGCAGAAGCCAGAGGGGACTGCAGTGATGTGCCGGCAGCCAGCTGCACCAGAGTGGACCAAACCCCAGGCCCAGAGGCCTGCAGGCGCCAGGTTCCGCCAAGCAGCCATCGGGAGCGAGCTGGCACATACCCGAGCACCCAGCCCCGGACACCAATAACCACCAACACACCGACGTCCGAGGGCATCAGCCACGGGCAGGGAGTGTGGTGAGGGGAGATAGGCCTCCATACGTTGGAGGGTCTCAGATGTTCCCAGAGAGGTGGAGTCCAAGACCCGACCTGATACATAGACACAGACAAACAGGCACACACACACACAAACGTACAATCCCACCCTCATGCACACAACCACTCAGCACTCACCCAACATAATGGACACCGTACACACAATCACACTCCCCAAACATGCTCTACACCCCAGGTCCAGGTACCCTCGCCCCCAGAGAGAGAACCCGCACCCAGACCCAGGAGATGTTACTCTTCTCCCTGAGGTGGAGACAAGCACCGTCCCCTGCCCCCCTCCAGCTGCTAATATGTGGTGTTGCGGCGTGCTGTTCTAAAGTGCATTTAAAACACGGGAGGGCATGGTGCTGGTGTCAGCACAGCCCCTCCTGAGAACCCTCAATGTCTACATGTATTTAAAATTGAGAGGTGGGCACCTGCGCCACAGGCTGAATACACAGAATGTCCTCTGGACAACGTACCCACCCCCAAGAGCCTATATGGATGTGTTAGTGTGAGTAATGTGGATGTCAGGATTGTGGAATAAAACTGAGGCACAGGTGGCCAGAAAGGGGACAGAGGGGGATGCCTCCCCTGCACCCCGGTGACACACCTGCATCCCAAGGCCCTGCATGTGGGTGGGTGTGGTGGAGCGGGAAGAGGAAGGCAGTTGGGGATGGGGAGGGAAGGAAGGGAGGGGCAAGTAGTCCTCCCTGAGGCCAGCTCCAACCACTACTTCTATGGTTATCTCTGTTACCAGCTCAGTCATTATTTTGGACAGCATCCGCCTCTCTGACACCACCCTAAGGGTGTCAAGCTCCGTCCCCACAACATTACTGGCCTTGTGGATCAGTTTATTTAGTCCGTTGGCATCTGCGACCCTCAACCTGCTGCCCCAGCATGCAACAGCATAGAGGATAGCACTGGCCACCACAGACTTGTAGAAAATCCCAAACATTGTTCAAAAGATGTTGAAGGACCTCAGCCGCCTCAGAAAAAAGAGACGACTCTGGCCCTTCCTGTAAAGTGGTGTTTTTAACCCAGTCCAGATGTGTAATCCAAGGTATTGGTAGTCCTCCACAATGTCCACATTAACCATCTGGATTGAAACAGGGGTCAAGGTTTTCCTGGTCTTCCTAAAGTCCACAATCAATGCCTTGGTCTTTGTCAGATTGAGCTGCAGATGATTCTGCTCGCAGCACATGACACCACAGCCCAGTCCTCAGACTCATCACCCTCACTGATGCATCCAACCACCGCAGAGTCATCAGAAAACCTCTGAAGACGGCAGGTCTCTGTGCAGTGGCTGAAGTCTGTGGTGTAGAGGGTGTAGAGGAAGGGGCAGAGGACGGTCCCTTGTGGTGCCCCTGTGTTGCTGATGTGGTCTGACTATGAGTCTTTCCAGGGTCTTCATGATGTGGGAAGTCAGTGCCACAGGCCTGTAATCCTGGAGGCCACTGGGACATGGTGTCTTTTGTACAGAGATTAGGCATGATGTCTTCCACAGCACTGGGACCCTCTGCACACTCAGACTCAACATGAACAGTTTATGAAATACTCTACAAAGCTGGGGGGCACAGGCCTTGAGGGTTGGCCTGAATGATGATGTGTTGAAGATTTTTAGTGTCACATATATATATGTATATCACCGCTGCAATAAAACATATTAAAGTGTATGTGCTTGTATGTGCTTACTAACTTTTTAAGTTGCAGGTCCATGAGAGGGGAGCAATCAGCTCCTCTCTGGAATGTTCACCCAGCAGGTCTCAAGGTCAGCTTTCCACTGAGGCATAAGGGAGTGACCAGGGGAGACGGCGCCCGGAGAAGATATGTGCTAAATCTTACGCTTAGCAAACTGTTGTTAACAAAGAACATATTATTGTATAGGTTAAGGAGGAGCAGGGGACTGCCCCCTCTCTCCTATTGGTGAATGTGAGATAAGCTTATGTATCTGTAATAAAAAGGCAAGGGGAGAGCAGGAAGCTTCGGGGTATGTCGGCGTTGCCGACTGCTCTCCTCTGCGCAGAGAAATTTTCACCCCGTCTCCTCTCTGTTCATTCGGTTTCTTTTAGGTATAGGAGAAAATACCTGACAACAAT